>RJWH01000283.1:427908-598371 GCA_004363575.1 Solenodon paradoxus | reverse complement strand
ATCTGGGTCCTCGGGATATATGTGGATTGCGTCTAGTGGCCTTATCTGCTAGGCCACCAGGGCACACCAAGTTTCATCATTTTTTATTCTTTCTTCTATGATTAGAATAAGTGTCATCTGCATTTGTCTTCCACCTTGCCACTTTGTTTTTCTCTAATAGATCCTAGATCTTTACCTACTTTTTATGCCAAAAATATTTTGTGATTCTGTTTTTCTTAATATTTGTTTTGAAAAGTCTACTTCTCCTGTTACCTATGCCCATTTTTTCTTTTCAGACTATTTTCTTTTCATCTCCTTTTATTTCATTCATTTCTTTAAATTCTATTTTGTATACATGCCTTTTTCTAAAACTGTACTTTTTTTTCTTGTGATAAATTTTTTTTCCCAAAATTATTTCCTTGTATCTTGAACCCTCTGTTTTCTTCACCTCTTCCCTTTGATATAATTGTTTTTTGTAGACCCAATGTAGTCAGGGTTTTTTTGAGGGGAAGCAGGTATTTGGCTTGATTTTTTGTTTTGGGGTTTTTTTCTTTTTACTTTTGGATTTTGACAGAGGCATGATGGAGTTGACAGGCATTAGCATCTGTTCAAGGAAAAATATTTAATGCTTCTCATGGCTATTCTCAAACTTTTAGTCCCAAAACCATCTAATTCCTGTCTTCTTCTCAGAAACATATTAATTGAAGTCTTTTTAATATTTGTTTTATGCTGTATCCTAACTCAGAATTCAGAAATGTTTTCACTAGCATATTCAAATGCTATAAATTAAGAGGAGAAATACAGTTTTTCTTCTTTGTAGAACTGAATAATTTATTTAAGATTATTATCCATTTTTCCTTTTGTAAATTTTTAGAAATTCCCATTTCATATTCTTGGTAGAAAAATCAAGAAATACAGGATATATAAAATAAAAGGTGAAAATCCTTACCCCATTCTTCACCCAATCCTACTTTCTAAGGTAGATCAACATTAGCAGAAAGTTGTATACTGTGTAGTCTTCCCAGAGAAGGCTTGGTCTTCCAGTCCTTTAAATATAAAAAAAAAAAAACCAACTAAGAAAATTTTTGGCATAAGAATCAAATTAGATTCCTTGCATTTTCTATAAAAAAATCAAAGATTGGACTTTATTTATACATGTATAGCATGCACATATATACCATAACAATATTTAATAAGTCAGCTACATAATGTATCCCAACCTTAATGGAAAAACTTAATTCTTCCATATTTAACAATCAAAAATGTAATCAGTGAAGCATAGTAGACTATCTCTATTCAGCCTTTGAACTCTTAAACAATCTTTATATATTGACTCTTTCTGAACAAATCTTTGTAATAAGTCCTTTTATTTATAAGTAATTACAGAAAGAGTATTTGTAATAAAGCTGTATTTGTACCAATGTGTCAGTATGTGTTAGCCTTCTAAGTGTTCTCTTTGTTGTTTCAGTTGACAGTGTTAAGGTCAGAGAGCTGCCTGGACTAGCCTCCCAATAGTCTTACAAATGTTTGTTCACACTGACAAAGATTGGGGGGCAGGGATGATCTAAGCAACGAATGTCTACTTGGCTATTCTCCTTAGTGAGAATTTCTTAATGTATCTTATTTACAAAGCAAAGAAGATAATGCTAATCTACCTTGGAGCATTGTTGAGATGTAAATGTTTAATGACATTATGCATTGCTGTTTCTAGTGCTAAGTGATTTTTGCTGACTTTATTATTTCATGAGTTTAATTTATACATCCATCATTGATAGTGATAATGACCTAAGATGAATAGTTTCCATTTAGGTCTGAGAATCCCTGTAGCTTAGCAATGTGCCCTATAAAATCAAGTCTTTGTCTCTAACTACTCTATTACTGACATTATTTTTATTTGTATTTTCTCTCCCTTTGGTCTTAACTAATTAATTATCTGCTTGGTCATCTTGATTACAGGAATGTAATTTAATGTGTGTTCAACTCTCCAAATTCTCTGAATTGTGTTGATTTAGCAATAGATAGTCATTGATTAAGTAATTATATTTATTTCAATGGGGATCTGAAATTCATTCTTTGAACTCTGTTGACAGTATTTGTCAAA
This sequence comes from Solenodon paradoxus, assembly GCA_004363575.1. Taxonomy (NCBI): domain Eukaryota; kingdom Metazoa; phylum Chordata; class Mammalia; order Eulipotyphla; family Solenodontidae; genus Solenodon; species Solenodon paradoxus. The sequence goes on along the minus strand of RJWH01000283.1, from coordinate 596,291 downwards.
CATTTTGTTCTTGCTTTCATCAAGTATGACAGCACCTTCCCCTAAAGTGGTCATAATTAAGCTCCTAATTGTAAAATGCAGTGGTTCTGTTGAATCTTCTACAGCATATGGTATTATGTATGTATGAAAGAGCACTGATGTAGTTGGATGACAGGACTCAATTTAAGGACTAGTTATTCTATTTAACAGCTGTGCCAGCTTAAATGGATTAACCTCCTTGTTTTTTCACACATAAAATCAATCTAATAGTATTTTATAAGTAGACATACCATATTTTTTAGAGTTGAAATGGGGACTAACTAGAACATCACCAAGCATGAGGGAGGAAGAGTATGTGCGTGTATGGGAGGGTGTCATTTCATTGTTGCTAAACCAGGATGTGTAGTAACCCTAGTTACAAGAAATAACTGAGAAAATATATAAAAAAGTTTCTTAGCACAAATCTTGCTACATAGTAAGAAATAGGTAATATATGCCAGCAATAAGAGAAGGCTCAATATGATGGAAAACACTCAGGAAGCTACCTTCAAAACCTCATGGAGTCCTTGGAGGCCTTGGCCATTGGCTCCCTAGGTTTCCTGACTAAGGTATTTCCAGACTAGAGCAAAGGCCTCTGGGGAAGTAGATAAAGAAAATCTGTGACCAGGCTGAGTGGTTACTCCCTATGGCCTGAGCAGTGTCGAAACAGCTATGACTCACCTAAAGATGACCTTGTTTCATTTTAACACTAAAATCACTGCCCAGAAAGGGAGTTTAGCCAGCATTTTTGAACTCATGATGCCTGAGCAAGCATGACCAGACATGAAGGCAACAGACTTTGAATCTTACCCAGCAACTCGCTCACCAAATGCCACTCACTTCCTCAACTGAGCCCCAAGAAAGGTTCCCTAAGCAAAGCATTCAGGGAGATAGACAGTGCTTGGAAAACCGTTTTCCTGTTTCCTTACTTGTTGCAAGCAATAAATGTTTCCTTGCTTAAAGAAACCTTGATTGGTGTTTTTCAGTCAATGCTCAGGAAGGAACAGACCCTTAAAGTTGGTAACAGTAATAATTAACTTTATCTTTTTTTTTAATCAGAATTCCTTCTGTATGTGTGCACATACCATTTCTCTATCCTAGTGTGTTTATTATCATGACCACTCTTTTCTAATGTCTTTAGTAAATTTTCCTTTTCTTCCTTTTCCTAACTCTCCTTGCCTTTTGCTGTGACCTCAGGGTCTTACACTGAGCCCACCTCTAGTCCTGTGTTCTGCTTCTTGAGGATCTTGTTTGCTCCTGTGGCTTCAAGTATCTGAAATGCCAGCAACACATCTTTCTCTGTACTCTTGTGAGCTCCAGAGTATTCAGTTTGACTAAGTCTTATATCTAGCAAATTGAAACAACATAGACAAAGCTTAAATACACTCAGTACTTTCTATTAAGTTATGTATTTCCTTTCTCAGAAGTCACTTAAACTTGAATCACTGGTCCCATCCTTTATGTATGCTTCTTCCCTTTGTTCAGTTAGTTCCCAAGTCCTCTCTCTACATTATTTTTGGAATTTGATCTTGTCTCCATTCTTCAATTCTTTCAGAGCTCCTTCTCTTTCTTTTACTCTTGTCTATCCTTCATAGTCACCAGGCTTATCTTTCTATTTGTAAACATGATCTTTTTTCACTTCTTACAATTCTACAGTGACCCAAGAGAAATAAAAACATATTTTATACAAGCATATAGAAAATTTTATGGCAGCTTTATTCATAAGAACCCCAAACTGAGATAATCTAAATATTCATCAACAAGTGAAATGATAAAAAAATGTGAGATATCCATACAATGGATTAAATAGAAAAAGGAGTGAACTATGGATACACACAAAATATGGATGAATCTCAAATCATTATATTTACCAAAAGAAGCTAGAAGCTAAAATATACATACTTTATGTTACTATTCATATAACATTCTAGAAAATTCTAATGAAAGTATAATGACATAAAGCAGATAAGTAGTTGCCTAAAACCAGGGGTGAAGGCAGGGTTGGACTGTAAAGCGGCACAACATGTCTTTTGGGAGTAATCAAAATGATATGTAACTTTTTATTTAATCTTCTTTTTCCAAATTTTTTTATTTCACTAGTTTTATTTTATAAATTAAAATAAACTTATAAGTATAGAATCTCCATATGTGCAGTTTCCCCATTCCTCATATATATGTCAACATACCCTGCCCTCCACGAAATCAAGTGTTTTCACCACTGTCCAGTGGGCTCCACCACCACTTGCCCTCCTTCCTCCACTGCCCCACTGGTACCTCAGTTCTATTGCAGGTGTTCAAGGGTTGGTTTTGTTTCATCTGTTCTTTTGTTTTGTCTATTCACGTTCTGTCTGTGAATGAGATTATCTGGTATCTATCTTCTTTTGACTTATTTCATTTATAATAATCTCCTCAAGAACCATCAGATTAATTCATGATAAGATTTCATGTCCTCTAAGGGCTGTATAGTATTCCATTATATATATATATATATGTATATATATACACACACATATATATATATACATGTATATATATGTATATTTATCACATAAAATTTTTTGTTCTATTTAAGTTGTGGTGTTTTAATGGGGATTGCAATTAAATCTGTATATTGCTTTGCTTTAGGTATGATGACCATTTTAAAAATGACTCTTCCTAACTAGGAGCAGGAAATGTCTTCCCATCTATTTGTGTCCTCGTCTCTTTTAAGAAGGACTTGTACTTTTCAATATATAGGTCTTTCACCTCCTTTGTTAAGTATATACCAAGATACTTGATTTATTTTACTTCTATTTTAAATGGTATGGTTTTCTTGATTTTGTTTTCTTCTAGCATGTTGTTTGCATACAAAAATGCAACATATTTTTGTGCATTAATTTTGTAGCCTGCCACTTTGCTGTATTCCTTGATTAGTTCAGTAGTTTTTTGACAGATATTTTAGGGTTTTCAGTATATATAATCATGTCATCTACAAATAATGATACTTTTAATTCTTCCTTTCCAATCTGAATTCCTTTGATTTCTTTTTCTCTGCTAATTGCTCTGGCTAAGACCTCCAGTATGATATTAAAGAGCAGTGGTGAGAGTGGACAACCTTGCCTCCTTCCTGACCTTAGAGTAAATACTTTAAAATATTCGTCATTGCCTATGATGTTGATTGTGAGTTTATTGTATATGGCCTATATTATGTTGAAGTATGCACTGTTTATCCCCATTTTAAGCAGGGTTTTTAATATAAATGGGTGTTAGATCTTATCAAAAGTATTCTCTGCATGTATTGATATAATTATGTGGTTTTTCTCTGTGGTCTTGTTGATATGGTATATTACATTAACACATTTACATATGTTGAACCATCCTTGCATCCTTGGGATAAATCCCACTTGGTCATGATGAATGAGCCTTCTGATGCATTGTTTGATTCAGTTTGCCAGTATTGTGTTGAGAATTTTTGCATCTGTGTTCATTACAGATACTGGTCTATAATTTTCTTTCTTGGTAACATCTCTATCAACTTTGGTATCAATGTGATGTTAGACTCAAAGTGTTTGAAAGTGTTCCTTGTTCTTCAATATTTTGGAAGAGTTTGAGAAGAATAGGTTTTAATTCTTCTGTGAAGTTTTGGTAAAACTCATTAGAAAAGCCATCTGGTCCTAGGCATTATTTTTAAGGGGACTTTTGATTACCTTTTCAATTTCCTTTCTTGTGAGTGTTTTGTTCATGTGTTCCAATTCTTCCAGGTTCAGTGTTTGTAGACTATATTTTTCTAAAAATCTGTCCATGTCCTCAGGGTTGTCCATTTTGTTGCCATAGAGTTGTTAATAGTAGTCCCTTATGATGTTTTATTTCTGTGCTGTTGTAACTTCTCCCCTTTCATTTCTGATTCTAGTTGTAAGAGTTTTTCTCTTTGTGAGTCTAGCCAGTCGTTTGTCAATTTTGTTTATTTTTTCAAGAACCGACTTTTGGTTTCATTGCTCTTCTGAATTGTCTTTTTGTTTTCTATTTTGTTTATTTCTCATTGAAGTTTTATTATTTCCTTTCTTCTGCTTATTCTTGGCTTTAATTGTTCTTCTTCCTCTAGTTGCTTTACATGCAGGTTTAGACTGTGATTTTTTTCTTTTTTCTTGAGGTAGACCTGGATTGCAAAGAACTTCCCTCTTAACACTGCTTTTACTGCATCCCATCGATTCTGGTAGCTCATGTCTTCATTCTCATTGATCTCTAAGTTTTTCTTTTAAATTCCTCTTTGATTTCTTCTTTATTCAAGATTCATTCAGAAGCATATTTTTTAGTCTCCAATTAATTTGGAGTTTTCCACCTTTCCTTTTGTAACAGTTGATTTCTTGTTAAACCATATCAGAGAAGATGCTTGGTATGTTTTCAATCCTTGTAAACTTGTTGAGACATGTTTTGTGTCCCAACATATGATCTATCCCTGGGAAAGTTCCATGCTTACTTGAGAAGAAAAGGAATTCTGTAATCATTAGATGAAGTGTTTGGTTTATCTCGATTAGATGTAAGTGTTCCAAATGCTCATTTAAAGCTGCTGTTCCCCTGTTAATTGTCTGCCTGGTTGATCTATCCATTGTTTTAAGTGGGGTGTTGAAATCTCCTATTTTATGTTGCTGTCATTGTCTTTCATCAGTTCTAGTAACACTTGCTTAATATATTTTGATGCTCCTTCATTTGGTTCATATATGCTAATAGGCAGTATGTCTTTCTGCTGAATTGACCTCTTACAAAGGGATATGTATCTTGATGTGGTGTCAGTTTCTGTTTAGTATGTTTGCAAAACTCATTGAATTGTGCACTTTAAATGCAAGTTAGTATACAAAGATTGTACCTCAATAGAGTTGATTTTAAAATATTCCTCCCAGGGAAAGGCTTTCAGTTGCCTTCATTATGAAAGTCACATTTCCGAACAATTTGACACCAACTTACTTTTCCAGCCTTTCTTTCTTCCACTTATTGATGTGTGCTTTTGACTCCAACTCTTCCACACTACTGACCATCCTGGCATGCCAAACATTTTATTTTGTTGTCTTGGTTCAGAGTCTTACTTTGTCTGAATTGTGCTCTACTGCCTTTCTCTTCTTCTTCAACAAAATCAGGTATAGTCTCAATGATTGGGCTCTAAAGTCACCTCCTCTGCAAAATTTTCTCAGCTTCTTAAGGTTACCATATATCTGGGTTTGAACTGGATTGTCCCAGCTTAGCAGCATGTCCTTGTGTCCTGTCTGTTTTGTCCTAGATTCAATCACTTTGCTAAAAGTTAATTTGGGCAAACACATACCCAACAAACTAGCTCCAAATTGCCTCCCATCCTACACCTGAGCCCTATTCCACCCGCTTCCCATGCCTGAACAACCTTCCACCCCTGCCTGGTGGTACTTCAGGTGATCGTGGTATTATTACCAAGCTTTGTAATCGGGTTCTTGCCTGGCTCTTTCAAGAGAAAAGACCCAAGACTGTTTTCTCTAAGAACTTTATTGTGGATTCCACAATAGGAAAGAGGAGAACTCATGCCTTAATTTACTCTGTGATCTTCAGGGGACTCTAAAAATAATGGTTTTCTAAGGGGAGGAGACCTAGGAGATGTGTTATAATCACATGTGCTGGGTGGTCTTTTCCTGGAGCATGCACTGTTACTTACTCCTTATGCTTCTTCATGCCTCATCATAAGTCACATGTCTCATTATAATGTTAAATTCCACTCCTGGACATGAATTTTGCAGTGTTAATGAAGCACAGGTTACTGTGCCGATATTTATGTTACTAATTTGCAAGCTCAGTGATCTGGCTTAAACCAGATAAGCAATTGGGATCTCTATTCTATAATAATTGGTTACTCTTCTGTAGGGAATGTTTATCCAATTTTAAATTTCTAACTTACTGTAAGTTAAAACAACTGGTTTCTCCTAAGGGGAAACGGGTAGGGCAGCCCCTAAAATTATAGTACGTTTCATGCTACTTTATTATTTGGCTTGGGAGCCAAACCTCCCAATGGTATGAATAATTTTATTTATGAAACTGATACATAGAATGGACATAGAAAACATTTTTCATTGTATATTTCAATATTAAGTGAACAGTTAAAGAACACTGACATTAAGGAACAATAGCATTATCGCTGGATGACGTTATTTGGCTGGCTAAATTTGTAATACTTTGGTGCACACTGTGCTATGATTCCCAGATTAGAGACTTGATTTTGACAGTATAACAAGAAGTTACCCATATCTCTCGTATATACTAATTCAAACTGAATTCATTTAAGACTAATGTATAAGCCAGAATGCCAAGTCATTAACTTATGATATAAATAGACTGACAATATTTCTTTGAGACAAAAACAGGACATGGTTTTTGGGTCCCCTCAACAGACTGGGCCTGGAGTAACTCAACTGCCCCTTCTTTCCTCATTTATAGATGGACCTGTTTTATTAAAAATGTGACAAATGGATGGTCAAGAAATATGAAAACAAATGGTACTGTCCATTTAAAGCAGTCAGCCTAAACCTACATCAGTTGTGTTAAAGAAAAGAGAATGTTCTGATGGAATAGCATATTCCTTCTGGGTTGAAAAGTAACAAGGCAATGTAGTCTGAAGGTTGCTTAGTTTGCAACAAATTGGATCATGCAAAGATGATTTGAATGAGGTCAAACTTTTGGGTCCCTAATTCTGTATTACGTATTTTCTGCAGCACACTGAACTTTTGGGTCCCTAATTCTGTATTACGTGTTTTCTGCAGCACACTCATATTTATTTCAACTATGGCACAAGGTGATTTGTCTGTCTATGTCTTTGTGTTGTCTCAATATGATGATATAGTTTATTCTAGTAGCCAGTCTTTCTTTGTTTCTCTGCCTATGTTTCCATCACTGTTACTTTGCCAATGTTATTAACTTAACAACTTTTTCCCTCTAAGAGATAGGGGTCATGGGTCAGAGCCTAAATTTAGCTTTATATTTTCTACAGACTAGATGGACTGTATGTTACATCTTTATCTTTTAAAAGAACTGTTTTGCCTTTCTTCAAAGTTGATATTATATTCAGAAAAGGTTAGGATTCAAAGGAAGTCTTATTTATTTCTGGATTATATAAGATTTATTGTGTTGGAAAGGTTTGTGTAAGTTAACTGTATTTGAGTTTCAAGGGTTATGTTATAGGGTTTATCAGAGAAACAGACCCAATAAAACATATTAAATATGTAAAAAGACATTTATTAAGAGGGATTAACTCACCTGATTAAGGAGGCTGAGAAGCTCCATGATCTGCTGTGCAACCTGGAGGTCCATGAAAGCTAGTGGTATAGTTTTAGTCCAAACCAAAAGGCCTAAGAACCAGATGAGCCAATGGAGTAAATTCTTGTCTGAGTTCAAAGGCCCAAGTAGCAGGAACATCAGTGTCTGAGGACAAGAGAAGATGGGTGCCCCAGTTCAAACAGAGAGCATATTGATCCTTCCTCTGCCTTTCTGTTTGATTTACATCCTCAACAGATTGGATGTTTCCTACTTACCTGCATTAAAGAGGGCTGTCTTCTTTACTACTTTACTGAGTCAAATCCTAATCTCTTCCAGAGACATCAAAACTGTCTGGGCATCCCTTTACCCTGTTAAGTTGACACATGAAGTTAACCATCACAGGTTAGTAGACTGATACTGAAAGTGATAAGCAAAGGGTTAAAGTCCCAGAGTGAGAGGCTTTATATGTTAAATGAAAGGCCTTTATCAGGTAGTAGTAGTGATGGTGGTGGTGGCGGAGATAGTGGGTGGTAGTCAGTAGTAGCAAAACTAGTAGTAACATAAGTAGTTACAGAAGTAGTAGTGATAATAAAGAAGATTATGATAATGTCAGAGGCATAGATACAGAGAATTTTACTAGGTGCTAGACACTTATTTATTTGGATATTCGTTTACAGTAAGCCTAGAAAATAGGAATGATTATTATTCTAACTTCATATGAAAAAAAACTGAGACATAGAGAAATTACCTAACACTTAAAAATCACAGAGCTAGATGTGGCTAGATTTCTTCTGGCTAATAGTAATCATAATTATTGAATAAATACAGTTAATGATCCATATTTAGGCATCGTGCTGAAGAACAGTGGTAATTCAACTGGATATATAATTCTAGAACTGATTAGTTATTGGTTATTAAATAGAAAATAAAAGAGTTGGAAATAGAAGAGGATTCCAGAGAATGAATGTAGACTACAAAGAGTTAAATAATTATTTTAGGGTTGTTGGGAGCACTAAATGAAAATCATGGAACATTAGCACATTTTAAATGGATAATAAATTCAGATTATTTTTTTAACAGTGGATTAATTAGCTTAGAAAGAAAAACACCAGTCACTCTTAATCTTTGTTTCCATGAGCTATAGAAAAACACACATATGTATATACATGCATACACACATGCAGTAGTTTATATTTTCTTATGGTAGAACTTCAGATAAACCACTGTATGATACATAAACATAACTGAAATTTTACTATTTTGGTATCACTTTTCACTACTCTATAATCTAGGCTATATTTGCATTTAATGAGGAACATTATGCCTTGACTTTTTCTAATGAATACTGAGACTTCTATGAAAAGAAAATGCCTAGGAAGGTTAGAGAAAAGTTATAAACAAATGTTCTCACAAAGCTGTTGAAGTAGAAAAGTAAAGGAAATAACTTCCTGAAAACCTTAGCTATTAGAAAGAATCACTTGGGATGGGAGGTGGTTAGGGGAAATATTTCTTTATCATTTTGAAGGGGAAATTTTAAATTGACTTTATCTCCAAGACCTGAGAGATTCCCATTGTTCATTTTTGTTTATTTATTATGATATCCATATAGGACATACTGGGTTATTTCAGTATGACTTGAAGTAGTATATTTGTTTTTATGTGAAACACTGTTGTTTTTCTTTGTAGATTTCCAAATTTGGAAAGACTATTAATAATGAGGTCATCTCTCTGAAGTAGTTTCTTCTTGTATACCATATGCTAGGATGGATTTTCATTTATTCCTTTTCAGAGAATTTTCATTCAGTTTGTTACTGGTAATAATCCCCCAGTCACTTTCTTCATATCTAGTTTCTAGATAACAGTTCTCTAGTTTATATCTGTATTGTGTATTATTCTTCCCTAAGTGTATTATCTTTTACTTCTTTACCTTAAATCTCATCTTAGACCCATCCTTCCAAATCCCCCTGTTGTCCATATCCATCCACATAGTTGATTGATCTTCTTTTCTTTTCTTTTTAATCCATCTTAGCTTTGTGTCACCTACAAACTTTATCATGCTTACATTCTCCTCTGGGTCATTAATAAATATGCTGGATAGACTGGTCCTTATCCCTGTGGGACACTGCTGGATATATTGCTGGATATTCTCACTTGTAACTCTGTTGGTAATAATTCATGTCTTCCTTCCAGGTAATGCCTTTAACATCTCTGCTTTCTTAGATATTTCTATGTCAATCACTATGTCTAAGATACAGATAAAAATCATTATGTTCCCTTATCTATTTATGCCATTGTTTAATTTTTTATGTTACTTAATCTGGAAAATATTGTCCTTAAATGGAAATTTTTAAAAAATTTCCACCAAACATCAGCAAACTTTAAAAATATGTTAAGTGGGAAAAATCTTTGGAAGTGTTTCCTAAGCCTTTTGCCTTTTCCATGGAAAATGGTGTTTAGTTATTTGAATTTTCATTGAAAAGAATAAGAGACTCATTAGAAAAGAGACTTAAATGTATTCATTTTTTCCTGAATGTATTCATTTTTTCCTGAATTCATTTTTTCCTCTGCTTCAAGGTGGCTTTTGAGACGAGGCACAATTCATTTATTATTTTCAGAGCATGATGCAGAGTCACATGTTTATTTAATTTTAAAGTTGTGTTTTTCCTTTATTTTCAGGAAAAAGAAGATGTTGAAGGAGTATCAGTTGGTGCCATACTTTCTGATTATCAGCGTGTTCGAGTAGAAAATGTGTAAGAGAACATTAATTTGTCCTGTATTTAAAAAATATGGGTATTTTAAGAATGTGAATGGATTTAAAATAAAGTATTATACCCAAATAATAGACATGATATTCTACTTGTTCCATGAAACTAAATGTGTGCATTTACCTAACTAATAGAAGTCAGGCTTTTACCTTTTATATCGTTATATCCTTATATCCTAACATCTATGGTAAACAAAAATAAATTACTTAAAAATATTGAGGCATACATTTTTGGTTTTTTATTACGGTAACTTTGATTTACAAAATATATGTAGATGTGTAGGTTCACTTTTCATAATAAAGATGATAAAACACCATGCCCACCACCACATTTCTAGTAGTCTTCCGCCCCTGTCTGCTGGTCCCTCACGACCTTCTACTGCTAACCCCTACCCCCTTGCCCTCTGGTAACCTCAGTCCTTTGAGACAGTCTTTCACAGTCAGAAGTGTTATTTCCATGTGTCCTTATTTGAATCAGTATACCCTTTTCATTTCTTTTAACTCATCATTATTTATAATAAAAATCATGAACTAATAGAAGGAATATAATAACATTTTAAAGAAAAAAATCTTATTAAGGAGTCACATCTTTGATCCTTAGAATTCAGTTATTGACCAAAAATATTCAGGGGATTAAAATACTTATGTATAAAGCCACTCAACTTGCAAAGAATTTTTAGTTGGAGAGCTCTGCAACCCTTGGGGTGGGAGGTGATTAGGGGAAATATTTCTCTATGATTAGACACTAGTCAAACACTAGTCAAACATTGTATCCATAAGTACCAATATAACAATTCCAGTAATCTGTTTTTAAAAGCATAAGTGCAAATGATAATACTGATTATTTAATGTTGGCTTTGCAAAGCACTACATCAATTAATTTATTTTTCATGTTTATTTGGTTAAATAAAATAGTATATAAAGAGTACAGATAAAAATGTAGCAAAAAAGAAAATGTAGACTCTGATACTAATCTTGAGTACCACTTGACCTGGATGTAAGTGATTTGGTATTTTTAAACCTGTACTTTGAAAAACTTCAAGGCCACATGGTTTAATGGATAGCTAAAGCGTAGGTAAGACGGACATATGACAGCACATAATCTTGAATCTATTTAATATTATGATGCAATGTTCCTTTAATAAAACAATAATTTTCAAAAATGACATTTATGAAATTTTAAAAGCCAATGAAAAAAGTGCTCCTGATTAAGAGACTGACTTATATCTAAGAATTTTGTAATAAGGACAGGAAGGAATAATGTCTTTTCAATGAAAAAGAAATCTTAGCTAAAAAGAAAAGAGAGACTAGTTTGATTAGTAAGCATTAAACACTGGTAAGAAAATAGCAAGAACTGTAATGCTTATTTCACATGAGTAATTTCAGTTTTATTATTTTTGCAGTTATTAACTACTTGAACATTGCTGTAGATGCTCAGGGCATTTTACAAAGGAGAATTATGTATATAAAACTGTCCCTGCTGTAACGAAGGTTTTGGTTCCTTTGAAAATCAGGAGTTATATAAATGAAAAAAATAGTGATATTTTTAAGGCATATATGAGTAAATAATGACCAAATAATTGGCACATGTAATAAATACTGAGATTTTCTGAGAGAAAGAGAGATCAATGTGTGGGCTAGAGTAGTCAGCCAGCAACCTCCAGACACCAGGGATGATGGATTTTTGAGCTGTATTTTTTATTTGAAATCTGATCTGAGTCACTTGCTCAATGATGCTTGATTTTGACTACCTTTTGAATACCTGTTTTATCAGGTATTGCACTACTTTCTTTACTTTCAATTAATTAATCAATGATAGTCCTCCCTGAGAAAGTAACATTTAAACAAAGGCATGGGACCACCCTGGTAGTCCAGCAGATAAGACCACTGAACGCAGTCCACATACAGTCAGTCCAAGGACCCAGGTTCAAGACCCAGAGCTGGGAGAACAACCAAGATGAGCAACTAAATCAAATAAGTAAATGCTTCCTCCTCTCTTCCTGCCTGTCTGCCTACTCACCTTCATTTCTTCCTGTACCTTTACTTTAACAAAACAAAACAAAAAGCTTGAAACAACTGACGAAGGTAGGGAGCATGACTAGGGATAGTGGGTTGGAGTGAGGTCAGAGAAGTAGGAAATGACATTTGAGACTAACCAGGGCAACATTTATGTAGGTATATTTATTAGGCGTGATGGAGTAGGGTTTTGTGCAGAAGAATCCTGTGATCTGTTTGATGTTTTAAAAGGATCACACTGATTGTTGTATTTGAAAACTGACTTTAAAAGGGCAAGGATGGAAGCTGGGAGAGATGTTAGAATATTGATATGAGAGATAACACAGTATATCAACCAGGATGTTAGCAGTTGGTGGTGGTGAGGAGTGATCCTATCTTGCGTTGTTGTAGACTGGATATGGAATGTGAAGATGACTAAAAGATAACTTCACTTTCTAATCTTTTAATCTTCTCAAGAACTTTGAAAGGAAATATTTTCATCCCTATGTATGAACTAGGATATTAAAGACTTAGAGCTCAGTTGACTTGTCAAAGTCACACACTAGTGACAATGAAAATAAGCCAAATTTATCTTGACTCCAAACCCATATTCTTTATCTATTTTCATAATGTAAAACATGTAATACAGTGCTTATAGCATATTAGGTGCTCAATATATTGTTCTTTTTGTTCTTAGTGTTTTCTTTACTTTCAGTTAAATTCCTAAAACAGGAAGGGAGCGAGGGAAGGAGGATGTTAATAAGGTGGTGGTAATAGGCACTAGAACTCTGGTGGAGGCTGTGGTATAAAATGCATAGAATGAGGTGCTAATTCAATATCCTAAAAGCACATATCAATGTAAGCACAATAAATAAAAATAAATTTTTAAATAAATTCCCAAGTTAGTAGATAAGAATAATTTATGTACCATAGGCATTGCAAGTTTAATCAATACATGATTATTTTAAGATAAATTTATTGGCCTATTTTGCATACTTCACAGTTTTTATACCCAAGGAGATTCTAAAAACAAGAATAATAATCCATTAGCATTTGGAAGCTTTTTTGCACAGATTTCTAAACTTAGAGTTTTACTAAAATTAATTTTCTCATCTGCCTGGAGATTTCATTTTTCTTTTTATGCATAGCCTGTGGAAATTAAGTATGTCTATGTTGTATATATAAACTTAATTAACAAAAAATGTTTTAAAAAGTTTTTTTAATTCTAAAACCCTTGAGAGAAGCATTATGTTTAAAATCAAAGTAATTGCTACAAATCCAAGTATAGAATATGAAGATAGCATCTGATTTTCTCTTTCTTTTACAGATGCAAAAGACTTAATCTCCAGCCTTTAGCTTACCTTTGGCAGAGAAACCAGGAAGATTTGCTTCGAGAGATGATATCATCTAATATTCAAGCAATCATCATCAAAGTAGCAGCTCTGGGTATGTAGTCAAACATCCAAGGGAGCTGTCTGTTACACAGATCATCTGAGTTCACTAATAAGCAAGTACAACAACAAAGGGAGAATGATTTAGAATACACGAATATGGAATCACAAGGTTAAGGAGATGGAGTATGTACTATAAAGGAGGGGAAGTTTTAAAATGGATCTTTGCCCATTTACCAAAGTGATTATTATTGAGTCTCTTATCATTTTTTAAAAAACATATAGCAGCTCTAAAATTGGTATTGCATTACAGCCCTTTGATTTAAGTTCTTTGGGTAGGATTCAGAATTCAGATTCATAGGATTAGGAAATAGATGTTGATATTTTTTAAACTTTCTTAAAATCTGTGTTTGGCATAACACATGATATTCTTCTTGTACTTTTTTTTTAAAACATATTTTGAATAATACTAAAATAGAATGATTGACTTTCTGGTATCAGAAATAAGTGGGGTGGTGGAGGTTTGCTGGGGATGGTGAGAAAATCTTTTTTGAGAGAATGTCATTTGATCAGTTAGCATATACACAACAGAGAGGTGGTAATCTGATTCAAATATAAACATTACATACAAACACATTTAATTTGTTGTTTTGAATTTCTATAATTATATTCATTTTCAAGAAACCATAGAGTTAATCCCAATACATTTATTTCATGATCCTATTACAATAAATGCCCTAGAGCCTCCAGGCTCTCAAAGCCTAAATCATGTACCTTATTTGAGAGAATTTACCTTGCTAATCTCTGAAATAATGAGGTCTCAAGCTGTGGAAGATTTTATAGAGAAACTCACATTTTAAATAGCACTAAAAATGAATCCTAGGATACGCCTACTTGATAAACACCAAGATACTCTCTTGTTAATGATGTCAAGGTGTTGTCTTCAGTGGAAAGCCTTATTTAAAGAACCTGCAATTGATCTCCTTAATTATTAAAAAGAGAACTATTAGGATGGTGTTGTGTTATTTTTGAGAAAGGTTGCTCAGCAACAATTACGCTTGAAATTCTTGCTATAGATATATTTGCCATATGAGTTTCTGTATGAATCTATAGCAAGTATGCTCTCTTGCTTTCTCTTTGTCTCTTGCTCTATCTTTTGGATTTTCTAAAGAGCGCATGTTTCTGTAGTGAAACTCATGTGATACTATACATTCCATCCCCTTTACTACTGTAGAATAAAATGAATTAGAACCCAGAGAGAGCCTACCTCATTAGTAAAACTGAGTATAGAATATGACTTTACTGCCACTTTTATTATAGTATGTAACTGATGCTGTATGGCTTCATGTGTGTGTATGTGGTGTGCCTCTCTATGCAGAGGTTAGATATAGGATTATTTTATTGACTTTTTAGTAAAGTATAAATCTGAGCTAATTTGTCCTCAGCATCCAAATGACAAAAGTATAGTACTTATTTTAACATTTATATAACATAGTTTCTACTGATTACCTATAGGTGTGCAGAGATGAAAGTTATTCTCATTAACAGTAATACATAAAGGCTTACTATGTACTGAATATAAAAACACAGGAACATGTAAATGATAAAATATAGGTTTCCAAGCTTTTCTGAATCCTATTTAATTTTTTCAGTAAAGGTATTAAGCGAAAAAAGGGATGTGTATTAAGCACAGAAAAAGGGATGTGGGGAACACAACTTCCATGGGGAGTGGGTTTCAGCAATGGTCTTAGAAAGGAATTGATTCTATTATGGATAGATACAAATGTCCTTTTTTTTTTAGGTATAATCAGCATATAACATTAATCAGTTTTTAGGTATAAAACATAATGACTCAATATTTGTACATAATTATGAAATGATCATTACAATAATCTAGTTAACCAATGTCCCCATGCATATTTAGATTTTTTTCTTGTGATGAAGACTTTTAAGTTAGCAACTTCAAATATGCAATTCAATATTATTAACTATAGTCAACATGTACATTACATCCCTATTACTTATTTACTTCATAATCAGAAGTCTGTACCAACCCTTAATCCCTAACTACCACACCATTTCTAACAATTATCAATCAGTTTTCTGTATCTAAGACCTTTGTTTTTAAAATTTCATTTATAAGTGAGATCAGATAGTATTTATCTTTTTATATCAGACTTATTTCACATAATGTCTTCAAAGTCCATCCATATTGTTACAATTCGAAATAGCAACATTTTATTTTTTTATGAGTGCATAGTATTCTAATATATATCTCATTTTATTTATTCATTTTTATCTTTATTCATCCATCAGTGGACACTTAAGTTGTTTCCATATATTGGCTATTATAAATAATTTTGGAGTGAACATGGGGACACATATACCATTTAAATTAGTGTTTTAATTTTCTTTGGATAAATACCCAGAAATAGGATTGCTGGACCATATAATATCTCCATTTTTTATTTTTTGAGGAACCTCTATACTGTGTTCCATAGTGGAATTTTACATTTTCACCACAGTGCACCAGGGTTCCCTTTTCTCCATATTCTCACCAGTGCTTATTTCTTATCTTTTTGATAATAGTAATTCTGCGTGAGGTGATAGCTCATTGTGGTTTTGATTCACATTTCCCTTATGATTAGTTATATTAGACATCTTTTCGTGTAACTGTTGGCCAGCTATATGCCTTTTTTTTGTCTATTCCAGTCATCTGCCTGTATTTAATTGGATTATTTGTTTAACAATGAATATCTAATAATTATGTTATATAACTTTGGTTTCTTGCAGGCACCAATGAACTCATGAAATTTCCATATTAATAACTTAGTTTCTAAATAAGTTTCTGTTTTTTATACTTATCTAAGGAAGATTGGGCTTGAAAAACAATCCTACCTTTTAGAAACTTATTTTTAATTATATGAGTATTTCATGAAGACATTCTTGCCATATAATGTTACATTTTCATAGATAAAGAAAAGATTCCAAGTGATTTCTGTCCTTTTCTCTCCCATCAACTACTTCTTTTCCCCACAATGCATACTAGCATGATGACTGGTTAGCTTTGTAGAAAGCATTTTTTAAGTATGTATATGTGTAGAAATACGATGATTGTTCTTTTACTCCCTTCTATATGCTTCTGAATGGTATGCTAACTGACATGCTGTAGTAGACTCTAACTGGAATTTGGGAATTTTACCCTGAGAGGAGTAAGTACTTCATCCCTTACCAAAACAATACATGGAATACTCCTTCCAAAGCAGTAGAAATGGTATGAGTGCAAATAATGCTAGACTGGCTTTATGATGACAGGGAGACATAATTTGATGCCATTAAGACAAATGATGATGTGAGGGGAGTACATAACTAAAACCTAATTCTTTTGCGAAGTCAAGAGAATATTCAGGGAGCAGTAAAAGATCTACTGGCTTACTTATCATGCAAGGGGTGCATGGTAGAAAACTTTCCAAGTCATCTAAAAGAGAGAAGTCAAAAAGGAGAAAAATATAAAAAATGAGAGAACAGATAAACTGGATCAGCTGGGTAGAGTTGTTTATTTGATCTAAAAACTGGGAATGATAAAATAGAAGTTGATGGAATTTCCACTAAGGATATAATAACGCACTATTAAGTTTTAAGAGGTGGGAGAGGCATTCTTGTATCACCTTTTAAATTTCTTCAGTCTGTCTATCGTAATGTGAAGAATTTCAGCCATTTATGAAGATCATGATTTAGAATGGCAAATGATTCAGTAGAGGGGCTGAATTTATTCTCTCAGTTAAGGCTATAGAAATTGGAAAATACCTAGAGGTCTGATCTACTTGTCGAATCACCAGCAGAGGTCATGTACACTAATTAGCATGGAATGCAGAACTTCTCAGGATTGTTAGATACTGGGCTCAGTGAACAGTAATCCCTACGAAGATAGGAATTATACACTGATGGATTCTAAGGTAAAATGTTTCATGTATGGAAATGCTACAGTAGAGAAAACCAAAGTAGGACTAAGGTTAGAACTGGAAAGTGTAACTAGAGAACTTATCCTATCGTCATTTCACCTTTACATGAATGCATAATTGCTATGATGTATATTATGTATAAGGAGAATATGTTGCCCTTATCTTTTTATAGAGGATCGAGGCTAAGTCTGGCCCTTCATCTAGCCTGAACTATGTTAGATGGGAACCTTTGGAATTGCCAAGGTTCTTCTTAGTTGTAAATATTAAGCAATACAGAATTCTAAGAGGTCAATAGAGGATCATTGATCACTTTTTACAATCCTGTCCTACCAATTCCTAGAATTTAACAGTACACTGTCAAGGCTTATGCGAGTTAGTTCCTCTGCTTGCTGTAACTGTATGCAATATAAAAAGATGATATAGCAAGTACAAAAAGATCAGGGGACTAGTATGCTATTATAGCCTGGCCAATGCCTACTTTTCAATTTCAATTTTGTAATCTAGCCATGCACAATTTTTTCCCATTCTTATGGAATGGGACCCAATGCACATATACTTTATTGCCACTAGGATATTTGAATTTATCATCACAATCTGATGAAATAATGAGAATTGCTTCTCTGGAGGAAGAACCTCAGGAGGAGTTAAAATTATATTATCCATATTAAAAAGTAGTGACTAGTTGACAAATCTAGTTACAGTGTTACATTCAAGGGCCACCTCAGCCTTTGAAATTCCTGAGCAGGAAAATGTGGCAAGTGCTGAAATTGTCCTAATTAACTGCCTAGAGATAATTTATACACTGAAGTATAGAAAAAGAGAACCCAAATAGAGCCAGAGAGTTTGACTGAATTGGAGAGACAGATCAGAATTCAAAGAGGCTAAGGGTTGAGACTTCGTGGGACAGAATACCAAAAGGAAGGTATCTTCTTGGTTCTTTTCTCCTTCAGAAAGATTCAAGACTTCGTTGGACAGAATACCAAAAGGAAGGGATCTTCTTGGTTCTTTTCTCCTACAGGAAGATTCTCTTCAGTCTTTGACTATTGATCTCTCCATGTAAAAAAGGGGACCATGTTCAACTGGGGAATGATCCATCAAAAAGCAGTAGACTGAACAATTTCTAGAGTTCTCATAAGTCCGGAAGTACCTATATTTCCACCAGTGGAAAGACCTCATTATACATGATATAGCAGGTAGAGTCCTCAGGTAGTATTTTATACATGAGCTATCATGTATTGCCTTAGACTAAAGACTGCTGTGAACCTGATCTAACAAAACTTAAAGCAAGCTGCAAAAG
This sequence comes from Solenodon paradoxus, assembly GCA_004363575.1. NCBI lineage: Eukaryota > Metazoa > Chordata > Mammalia > Eulipotyphla > Solenodontidae > Solenodon > Solenodon paradoxus. The sequence continues at coordinate 577,619 of RJWH01000283.1, read as the reverse complement.
GATCAAAGTGATCCAAATAACTTGTTTTAGAACAAAATCCTAAACTATTTAAAGAAATGCAATAAAATCCAAGACACGATAATATAAATTTACAGTGCCTGCATCTAACTTACTAGGTTTGCAAAGGAAGATTATTTGATTGACACTGAAAAAAAATCAATCATAATAGACCCAGAATTGGAATCAGCAGACAAGGAAGTTAAAGCAGATCTTATTGGTATGTTTAATGTTCAAAAAAAATAGAGAGAATATGATTGTGATAGAGAATATAAAAGCTATAAAAGATCCCAAATGCACCCTCAACAGCTCATTATCTAAAATGACAATACCCAACAAATCAGACATAGAAAAGATGAGTGAACTTGAAGACAAATAAAATGTTTCAAAAATGAAGCCAGAGTTAAAAAGAACTGAAAACAATTAGCACTGGTGAGCTGTGGTACCATATCCAGCAGTTTAATCTAGTGGGAGAGTCCCAGAAAAGGGAATGGGAAAATATTTGAAGAAATGTCTCCTGTAACTCTTTAACTGCCAAATCCTGTAATACAGCCTGGAAGCAAGTTCAAGGAAAAGTGTTAACAAGGCTGTTATTTTTTTATTGCCTCTATGGGTTTATAATACATTTACTGAGCCAGCAAGACCAATCATTGGGAAAAAATATATGTATAATACATGGAAATGGAGGGAAGCATCTGAGATTGAAAGGCACACATAAGTGGACTGTATTTTTATGGGGGGTGGGGCAATCATGTGACCTCAGTGCCAGAGAATCCAAGCCAGGGAATAATACTCTTCGGTATCCCTCTCAGATATGATACTGACTTAACTGAGGTTGAGAGAAAACTCTGAATCTGTTTTCTGCAGAGACGGGAAATTGCTAATGTTTGAGTTTTACTTAAAAATTCAACTGGATACTGTGGAGCAACAAAATGACAGTGCACTGTTCGATGATGCATTGTAGTGGTAGTTTACTACAGTTATCCTTTTGTTATTTGTTTATAGGATATAGTTATCTTTCTGGTCATTTTTCTGATGAACTAACACTAATGAAATTACATAGGTAGAGGATTTTTAACAGTAGAAATTTTTTTTTTACCATTTGTGAAGCATAAATCAAAACAGTTATGTTGCTAAGACATCTACCTAAATATAATGAAAATTAGATTTCTATGAACTGTCATAACTTGATCTAGATGGTATATGGAAATGGAAATGAAATCCATTTCAGGAAATTGGAATACTACCCTTGAGGGAGGGAGATAGATTTGAGAGATATACAATGAATTAATATTACTGATATTCCCTCTCTGGAATTATGCAAAGTACATTATGGAAAACTTATAATACCAAGGCAAAGCTGTATTTGGTATATCAATTGGCAGTCTCATTAGACTGAACATTATTTTTGTGTGCAATCCATTTTCCTAAATTGCACAAATACCATAAAGTACTATGATAATAACCCATGTTGTGATGATTATTATGACTCTGCTTTGCCAGATACTCTGCAGGGATTTTTGGTGCTGGTCTTGGGATGCTATAGCAAATCAAAATACTGTTCCAGAAAGTTCTTCATGATGAAAAGAAAAGGACTTACTAGTCCAAACGAGACACTAGAGGGAGCTCTCTTCCAGGAGACTAGCTGCATCTAGAAATGGCCCTGGAGGGACAACAAAGCTTTAAATAAATGGATGAATTATTTACTTTAATGGAACATCTTACAGTCAATGTTGTAGGAAGAGGGCTTGTATTCTTACCCAGAAAAGACTATTGGGTACTATAAAAATTATAAAAGTTGCCATTTTTAAGGAGCAGTGACCAGAAGTGCCAGAGGTCAAACTAAGAATACCAATTTATGGGGATACTACAAATTACAGTAGGACATTATGGACAGCATGTTCTCTATATTTGTTTTCTGATGACCCAGGTACCATAGATAAAAAAGTGGATTTGTGTTTCCCATGGTATAATGTTTGGGACTGGATAGATAAAGGAACAGATTGTGTTGTCCTAAAAAAGCATGTTGTAGAATGACATCTAGAAACCCATGACTATTAAAATTTGTACTATCATATCTGGAATATAGTTATATCCTCAAACCAGAGAGAATCCAGAATTTACTGAACAGTTATATGTGGTCACTACCCGAATCAGTGTGAAAGTGAATGTGTATGAGGAAAGTTGTTTTTGTTGGGAAGAGATGGAGAATGACAGTATAATTCTGACTGACTTCTCATGCCAGCCTGGGCCAGAGTATATCCATTGTAACAGGGAAGGACATAAAGAACTATTCTGATGGTCCTAGACTTAGCCCTGATTTGTTGTTTTTTGATTACTTCCATTCTTTAAATTATCAGGAAAGATTGATACTGGATAAAGTCGCATATTCGTTTGAGTCCGATTTGACAATTTTTTGGCTTAACTCAATTTTTCACTTATTTTGTACCACATTACATATATGGAGTTTGTATTTCTGCACAGTTAGGGCTTTCTGAGCAAGTTTTACAGAAATTGACACCTAGGCTAAAAGATAAGCACCGGAATTTAATGTATGACTGATAGGCAGTGAAACTCCAGAGAGATTTACTTCTCTAGAGGCGTGTGTTTACATTTTGGGGGAGAGGGTGGGCAAGGGGTAAGAAGAAAATAGGACCACAGAAGTATCTCCTGCATTGTGACACTAGTTTTATTTCCCCCTAGTAAATATATATATATATATATATATATATATATATATATATATATATATTTACTTTCCAAAGTGTGAAGATACAGTTCTTTCATTTCCTTTTTAAAGGAAGTTATCTGAAGGGAAAGGGGAACAATTCCCTCTTTTTCCCCAAGAAAACATGCAGATCTATTATCAGAGATACCTTACATACTATAGTAGATGCAATTACTTGAAAGATTACATCTCATTGTTAATCACCATGCTCCTGGGATAAGAGCTGGACAGGAAAAAAAACAGAATGGTATTATCTAATTACTGTATGTGAGGAATAATAATCTGTTCTTTTCCAGGAAACTCATATTGGCATTCAGCATATTAACAAATATATATTAATCAATTAACAATATATGAAAGTCTCAGAATAATAATGCTAATACTACTCCCAAGTATTATTATTGAGAACAGTTTAAAAATTTATGTAAACTTTCCTCAATTCCCCCTCCCATTTTAAGAGCTCTATGTCTGTTTTGTCTGAGCATGACTATTATATACAAGACTACTTATTAGCAGTTTTAGGTAGATTGAATTAACATATCATTAAATTCTCTCATCTGAAGTGTATAGCTAAATGTTTTTTTACTGCATTCACAGGGTTGTGCAATCATTACCAAATCTAATTTTAGAACATTTTTTTTTCCTGTCAAAAGAAACCTATGAGCACAAGGGGTCATTCTCCATTTTCTTCCAACCCTCCCCTCCAACCTCAGTCCTAAGCCCCGCGAATATAATTTGCATCTTTATATATTTGTAAGTTCATCTATTCTAAATATTTCATGTGAATGGAATCCTACAATGTGTGATCTTTTGTATCTGGCTTCTTTCACTTGGATTCATGTTTTCAAGTTTCAGCTATATTATATTCATTATAATTCTTTACTCTTTGAAATTGATTTCTCCCTCAATATGCAGACTTTGAAGTTTGAACTCATATTATTACTAACTATATTGTATATATTGCTTCTCAAAAAATTTAATTGACATTTGCATCTAATAGTCTTATTTACAAAACTTCTTTGACACAATTATATATCTGATTGGGTTTGGTTCTTGCCACTAATTATTTTATGTCAAACTTCACTATTCTTGATTTATTTATTTTATTCTTAATTCACTCAGGTCGACTATGTCTTCAACATCTGTCCTAGGCATATATACTATTACAAAAACATTTTTTTATTTAACCCAGATTATCCTTCTTTTGACTTACATAACTAACACATTTATGGGTAAGTTGAATTCTCTCCTTTTGTAAGTAATTTACCTGTTTGTGTGTGTATTTTTTGTTAACAATTCAGCACTTTCCATTTATGTACCTCTTCCTTCTTCCCTCCCTTAAATTGGAAGTGCTTTCATTTTAATTCAATGACTCCTCCAACCTCTATCCCTATAATCAAATTCCTTTTTCTTCATCCAGTTGTGCTCATTGGGCTACTTCCTAGTAGGACTTGTGCATAGTCTGAGCAATTTTATTTATGTGAGTCTGAAAAAGCTATCCAAGAGGAGGATGAGTGATAGAGGAAATCCTATTGCAGCAAACACTATCTCTGGAAGACTGACACCTCTTTCAGAAGTATAAATCAACAGTGTATTCTTCCAGTATGTATATATCATTTTCACCCATTTCAAATATCATATAGTTTTTTCTTCTCTTGTATTTTTCTTTCACATACTTCTTATCCCCTTTATTTTAACTAGAGACTCTTGTTCATATTTTGTTCAGCAGTTAGAATCACTGTAACATTTTATCAGTGATTCTCAGCTGTGGCTGTACATTAGAATCCCTTGGGAGACTTTAAAAAAGTTTTTATATGCTGTTCCTATTCCCAGATAGTCTTATTTGGTGGTTCTGGGTTGTGGCATAGGTCTCTGTATTTGTTAAAAGTTTGCAAAGTGATTGATTCTAAGGGGAAGCCAAGATTGAGGACCACTCTGCTTATTATGATAATCTATTTTATCTCTTAGAGTTTGCCAATGTGTGCCTAGCTTCAAAATGTTCATGCCCATTGTATCCCATTATTTTGGGTATTTCTCAAATTCTGGTAACAAAATTGTTTTCAAGCAAGTGCATGCCATGTTAATCTTGACCTCTGTATCCTGTGGCACACTGGCTTTTATGCACCTTAATTTAAGGAACTTTTCTTTATTTTGTTATTAAAGATTAATGTGATCTTTAAGAAAGATCAAAGAAGTCATTTCATGTCCTGATTTTATTGCTTCTTTATGTTGCAAGTTAGCGAATTCACTTAGTCCCAGAACCTCCATTTTCACATCTTCCATTTTCTTATCAGTAAAATAAATGTTTTACCATTTGTCTTACTAAACATTTACTACTAAAATGGTATAGTATGTATGAAAGTTTTTAAACAGTTAAATATTTTAATATACTTTATTACTACAAGATAGTTATGGGTTAATTATGCATAACTTTTGATATGTTGTCGATAGGTCAACAAGTAAATACATAGTGGGTTAGGTTTTCTCATATATTTCATCTGTTGTTTCATTTTCCTGTTTAGCAAAAAGGAAACTAGGGTAATGTATAACTGCCTCAACATCAGTCTAATATTCCTTCCTTTCTTGTCTTCACTGTTAAAAATCACCGGTCATGTCCCACGCAACCAATGGACTATGGGCAAAACAATGAAAAGTGTGGTTTTCAATGGAATTGAAATGAGATTTTTCTTTTTTGAGCAGTTTAGAAAAGTTGGTGTCTAAACTATGGCCAAATCATGGAACTTTTTAGCTTCCTGTGTTATACTTGTTAATTTCAAATTATTTTATCTGCATTGGTAAAGATATTTCAGAACAGATATAGTTACATATTTTTGAAAAACTGACACTATCAGTTTCTAAATAACAGTATTTTAAGATGATCCTAAAATGTTTAATTTGAAAGATACAGGAAATGAATTCATAGTTGACATTGATGATCACTTATGCTAATTTTTCTAGGAGGAAATGTTTGTATTAAGCAGTTAAAACCATAATTATAATGATTATTGCACAAAAGCCATCTTTATAAGGCCTTCAGAATAAATACTACAAATAATTTTAGATAGTAATTAGATTGAAAATCACTGATTTTATTTTATTTTATTTTTTGGCTACTGGATAAAGAAACATAAGAATACATCTCTCACCTGCCTCAGGCAGGAGTAATTAGATATAAGCAAATTTAATGGACCCTGTGTACTCTGGGGCCATTCAGCTGTGCTTCAGTAATTGCATTTTTTTTTTAAGTATGAAGGTTGTTTAACATATCAAGTAGCAAAAAAAAGTTAAAGTACAGGTTGTCTATTTATCTTTTAGGTAAATAACTATAGGTACTTTGTAAACCTAGCAGTAATGAATTTACTAACAAATAATAGACTATGGTCAGGAGAAATACAATTATTATATCTATGTCCCTAATTGATTTAACACTAGCATGACAAACTATGTTTCTGTTCTTTGTTCCCCTTTATTTACCTTCACTGGAAAAATTCAAGTTTCGCTTAAACAACATATATTTGAACAAGTAAATATCGCATTTTTATCACTTCTTTTTCAATTTTGTCTTTACAAATAACAAGGTTAACTTGTTCAGAGGCCCAGATCTACATTAACAAATTAATCATTCCCTCTTTTTTCCCCACCTAGTTTGCTATGTCTACAGTTTCCTAGGATCTATCTTCTATTCACTGTTTTGATTTTCCCACTCCTAACTGAAAAACTACATATCAATATACAGTTCAGAAAAAATAGCATTTCCAAAGTATTATTCATACTAAGGATAGACTTTTTTTATTATATTACTCCTTTCAATATTACCTTCAGTTGATATTTAAAATATGATGCAATTAAAGATTTTCAAAGACATCTCTTGTGTAAAGGCATAGATTTTATATGTCTATAAGTAATGTAAGATAAAACAAATGACATAATAATTCATATTTCCTTAATGAAATAGCCCTAATTTGAAGTTGACAATAGGTCAGTATCAACATGTAGGAAGGTTTGTATTGCTGTATCTTATCATTCTTTATCTTAGCCTTTTCATTCTTTTAAATAGTTCTTTGAAGGAGTACTTGATTGCAATCATGATGATTAAGTTTACAGATAATACATGTCTTTGAGAAAACTAACTTTAATGAGAGAGCCTGAATACTGATCTATAATTGGCAGGCAATAGGTACTAGCATAATGTAATAGGAGTAAATAAAAATAATTCTAAATGTTAAACCCTGAAGTCAATATCATAATATAGGATGGGTAATATATTGCTTAACACTAGCACTTGAGTGAAAAAGCTTAGATATTATAGCATTACACTTAAATGTGTCGATACTTGGATGCATATTGTGGCTGCCGAAGCAGCTAAAGAGATATGAGGGTTTACGCGAACAGAGTTATTGTAGATTATTGTATTTGTTGTAGCAACTTTGTTTAAAGAGGTTATGGGTATAATCTTTGAAGAAAAGCACAGATAAGCAATTGAATCTTATGTCTATATAAAAGGTAATTATCAACAAAACCTTGAAAATAAATATGATAGTGGATTAGTAGTAGATATCTTCAGAAAGTGTTAATAATGAAAAATTTAATTTTTTAATGCTTTCTGTATTTCCTACAATGAATAGATAGTGCTTTTTTAAGCAGGGGAAAGGATTACATTAAAATGGGACATAAAAACAACTATAATTCAGAGAGTGGAGAATAACCAGAACAATGAAAGGACAAGCACTATTGCCACAGAAGGACTATTTAAAGGAGCTATATATTTAGCCTGAGAACAAAGGCAGCAGGTTAGTAGGCCAAGGAAAATGGGGATTTTTATGACAATCTACAATATTTGGAAGGCTGCTGGTATTTTCTGTGGCCTCAGATGACAATTTTAATAGGAAGCAGAGGCTATGTAGCAGAACAGCTGTTTAGTTTTCTAAACTTTTGCTAACATTTCTAACAATTTTCTAACATTTGGACCTCTCAAATGTTAGGACCTCACAACAGATTGCCCTAGACCCTTATGTGGATTTCTTCAAGCCTCTAGTATGGTCTTCACTGTTTTCCATATACTACTGTACCATCAAGCTAAGGTAGAAGAAGAAATCAGAAGTTTTAAAACTGCTAGCTAAGTTGCTTTTTGGAGGGAATTCCACCCTTCCCTAATGGCTCTGGCTCCACCTTTGAAGGATGAAAGTTTGTCACCTTGAATAATTTAATAATATTTAATTATATGCCACTGTCCTGATGGCAGTTCTGTAGAGAGAATTTTTTAAATAGTTTGATTAAGGGCAAATATATATCATAGGATTAAGCATATGGTACCCAAAAGTGACCACTTTGAAAGTGAGAGCCCTCATTTAAATACATAAAAATCAGCATCATTACTTTATTACTTGTTACTTTTCACCAAGCACAATGATGAAAAACTCAAACTCAATGAAGGCTTTCAAATTCTATTTGCTAGGTAAATGTTGTTATATGCTGATCTTGCCATTTGCAAGATGATCTTTCTTTTGTTGTTCTCCATTTGGGAACACATTTTCCTTCTCTGTTGTTGTTTTGAATCTTGTCTTTTTTCTTTTTCTTTCTTTTTTTTTTTTTTTTTTTTCCATTGAAGGTGATCTATGCTTCTGGAAAAGGTAACTCAATGTTTGGGAAGAAAAGAGAAATTGTCCCTGAAACTCTGTTTTCATTACTTAGCAAGTTTTACAGTTAATGGCATAAGTTTCTCTTGTGGCCTCTCTTCCCAAAGACTGCTTATTTATTTTCCCCAGTAGTCTCATGTGACCTTGTTAAAAGCTTCATGTAATTCCCAAATAAATTACATTTACTGGTTTACTTCTATCTAGTATTTTATTGACATTTCCAGATAAGTTTAATAGGATGGAGAGAAACAGTGTTCTCTTTATAGACTCAGTGGGTGATTTGACCTTAGCAGGTTAACCTTATCCTGGTGTTGAAGGAAGCTATTCTTAATTAGACTCTATCAGTTTCTCCATTATCACCTAGAGAGCCTCTGGTCTGTAGTTCTATAAATCTTAATTTGATTGTTTTTCTTTCCTACAGAAAAGCTACCATATTAGCAAAATCCCAATATTTGGAAACAGTTGCTGGCTTTCCAGATACATTGAATACCCTCATCTGTAGCTCAGTCATTTCACACTTTATTTCCTTCAGAAACTCTCAGTTGAATACCATCTGGTCATGGTGATTTATTGCTGTGGAATTTCTCAAGTTGCTCTATTATTTCCTCCTAGGAGATTGCTCTCTGCTACCGCCCCACTGATTTTCTCTGAAAGTGCCCTTGGAATAGTCGTTTCCCTACTATCCTGTACAGCAAAGGTCAATGACAAATAAAACTGAATTAAACTTCTCTATTGCTTCTCTTCCTTTTACTTGCTGTTCTCTTTGATGGGAGAAACTAAGCAGGTTGTCCAACCACTCATATTGACTGTTTAGCACTCATGTTATCTTTGTCTTTTGATTTTTCAGATTATTCTTTTACCTGAAAGTACATTTTTGGTAATTAAGAAAACAATGTCAAGTGTTTAAAGATGTCCTAGATGATTTCAACGTGTTTATAAATGTCTCTATGGGATTGTTCTAGTTTTTTTTCCAAAACTATCCACAGATTTCTCTTTTGACCTTTCCAATAATGGCACAGTGCATCTATCTCTCATAGCCAGTGCCCTTACCTATCTTTCAAACAGCCTGGATAGTTTTTAAACTCTTTGCTTGTTTCTTGGAGGGCCCTAACCCATTTTTTCTAAATATTTTTCATATATTTGCTTTAAATTTTCACCATTTGGGTTAATATAGGGTGCCCATACTAATTAGAGCAGGTCTTTAATTGTGCCTTCTTCCATTTATTGAATTCCACTCCTACGCATACTCCTCTGTGGTAATTCCTATATGTTACATTAATCTTAACTGCCCAAATAAGCCAAGTTTTTAATTATTGCTTCTACACATTGTGCTCTTCTGTCATTCATTTGGATAATAATGGACATAATTAAAATCATTCATTGCTTTCTAGAAAAGAATACTGAACAGCAAAGGTTAAAAACAATTTGCATCATTCTTTCATATTCTGTGGTTAACATAACAATTTTTTTAACAACTGAACTTTGTTTAAATAATTAGTTTGTTTTAAAAAAGGTTACTTAATGTGCATTCAAATACAGTTAATTGCTATAAGAAATATCTACCTTTATACAAAGAATGCTTTAGCACAGAATTTTTAAACTTATAACTCAGTATTAAAACATGAAAAGTTGAGACTTAACACTTCTCAAATGTATTATAAATTATTTAACTTTTTAAACTGAAGGGGAAATCTGGGTTTGAATATCAAATTTTTAAGTATATGTGATATCATCTTTAAGATTCAAATAAAAGTACTACCAGGCCCATAGTTACCTATCTCTGAATAGAGTACCTTTTGCTCAGTCTGTAAAGGAGAGTAACAGGTTATAACAGCAGAGGAAATGAATGCTGATCATGTTCATTTTATTGTTAGTACATCTATTCCTTCGTAGGTAGGGTAGGATATTCTAAAAATAAGTTAAGCTGTAGCTGTTTGGTGCTAGTATGGATCTAGTCTTCAGATTTTTGAATAGATTAAAACTCAGTCCATCCCAAATCTACTCTGTGTATTTATATATAGCCTTCCAAGAAATATGTACTGTATTATAATTCTAAGATTTATCTAAATTCATCTCAAGCAATAGCTCCATTTTTTAAAAAAATGCAATATTCACAAATAAGATTATTTTAATAAATGCTATTTTGAAAGTGTACCTTCTGTAGTAACCGTTAATGATTGTGATAGACAGCTTACACTAAAACAACTTCCATGATAATATGTAACAATTATTTGAAAACTCGGGGGAAAAAAAAGCCAATGAGTCTCTTTCTACTTGTTTACTTAAGACTATTTGGTAATTATACCATCCAAGCAGATATTGTGATTGAGTGCCTTCATATCAATATCAACTCACATTTGTCATGGTTAGAAAGTGAGACTATCCAATCTTAACTAAGGGCTCAAAATTTTTGTATTAAAAATGCTTGGAGCAAGAATATGTTACAAGGTTTTTAGAGCTTGTCCACTAATAAATTATCTTTCAGACACATACTGGCATTAATTAGCAATTAGCTATATTGAGTTGGTATTGGTTTATGTCTCAAATTTTTATGTGTCTGTGTATGAGTACATATGCATATATAGAAATGAAATAAACTTACATAATAATCAGGTATGGTATTGCATCTCACAGCGCAAGTTCTGAGGTATGGACCATAATCTGGGTTTTCCAGAATCTCCTTTGCATCCAAATTATTCTTTCACTGGAAAAGTCTTAGATTTGATTCCATCTTTACTCAAGCAAGCAGAATTTAGTTTAAATTCTGGATGTTTCCAATCCTAATATTTTCTTCCTTTATTTAGTAATATATTCTCTCCAGAGAAACAAAGCCAACATAGCATAAAAGAAGATGTATTACAAGGAATTTGTTTACATGATTATATAGGCTAAGAAGTCCCACAATCTGTTTTCTGCCAAGTAGGTGAAAATCAGAGGTATAATTCAGTCTGAGTTAAAAGGCCTGAGAATCAGGAAAGCTAATGATGTTAAGTCCCAGTCTGAAGGCAGGAGGTGAGATGTGTCAGTAAAAGCAGTGAGGCAAGACAAAACGGGTGATTCCTCCTTCCCTCTTGCTTTATTTAGGTCCTTCCCAGATTGGATGATGTCCCTTCACATTGGGGAGGACAATTTACTTCACTGAGATCACTGATTCAACTGCCAGAACACTCATACAGATACTTCCAGAAACAGTGTTTAATCTGGGCACCCCATGATTCACTCAAGGTGACACATAAAATTAACCACCCCACTGCAGGAAGAAAAAGAAAGAATTAGATGCTAATCCTATATAACCAAATTGCCCAGAAGTATGATTGAAGAATTTTAGAATAAAAATGACCAGATTAGATTTGCATTTGGGACAACTCTCTGACTACAGTGTTCATTAAGTTTGACATTCCTCAAGACCTTTTCCTGTATTTTTTCTTCTGACTTTACATATTCCTCACAAGTAATTCCATCTCATGGTTGCCATTTCTATATTAGTATATTCAGCCTAGACCTCAATTCAGTACTCTAACTCCATGTACCTAATTGCTAATTAGATATCTCTTCTTGAGTGACTCACAGAAGCCTCAAACACATATTTAAAATGGAATTTGTCCTTTATTTTCCTCCCCAAACATTATTCTTTTCTTGTCTTTTAAATGTGAATAAATGGTGTTTGGTACCACCATGTTTTAATTTGACCAAATTCAGAAACCCTGAGAATCATCCTTGCCTTTTCTCTTTCCTGTATTCATCATACACATTTTATTAGCAAGTACTCTATATCCTACCTACTACGCATTATTCTTTTGTCTATTCTCTTGCAGCATAGCCATTCTATTACATCCTCTCTCACCAACTACTGTAGCAGCCCTCTTTCTTGCCTTCTTATTGTCACTCTTGTTTCCTGCCTTGGAATTAGACTGAAGCTAGAGTGATCTTTCTGAATGTCAAACTGGATCATGTCATTCATCTGCTTAGAATTTCTCTGTCTTCTCTGTGACCTTATATCAAGTATAAGCTCTTTAAAATGAAACACAACTCCCTATAGGATCTGACTTTAGTTTACTTTTCTAACCTCAACTTTTGCCCCTTCAAACACTACTCTTATAGAGCATCTTTTAGTTTTCAGTTCTCATCATGTTAAAACTGTGAAAGATTAGAAAGGTATTTCTTTAAAATTTTTCAAATCTCTCTTTAAAATTATTTGAAATGCATCTTTAACTTTTTATGTGTCAAAACTGCATAGTATTTTTGATGTAGGAAAAAAGGATCATTTGGGCTATCACTAGCAAGTATTGATTATAATTAACTACATAATTATACTTAATATGATTTATTGGTCATTTATTTAATAGATTCTATGAATCTTAAAACTGACTCCATTAGGTAACTGAATCTCCTTTATATTCCTTACACTTCTGAAATAAAATTTCAGTTCATAGATTTCTCAGAAAGAAGCCTACATGTTGAGATGAAGCCTAACACAACCTCTAAGGTAGGTAAGTGTTTGGTGTTCTAGTTGTAGAAATGGAAAATGAAATAGGATCCTCCTCTAAATAGCTTTCAAAATATGTGAATTCACTTTTACTTTAGAAATCACATAATCAGTCTTTTTATCTGTTCTTTTTAACGCAGATTGAGTCATTTACTTCTAAAATGCTCAATTATAGAATAATGGTGTGCCCAAGAAGATGCTGGGATTAAAAAAAAAAAATGTATTTACCAGAAAAACCATTAGAGCTTTTTAAGTGAAAAATCTTCGTTCTAGTCGCCACTGAGTTAGAAATAGGGAGAGATTATTAGGCATATGTGTTTGTGTATGTGTGTAACTTTTGAAGATAATGGAATATTCCATTCTTGTATGCATTGAATTTATCAAAAATTACAGGCAGACTAGAAATTGCTTCCCAATATCTCCTGCTGATTTTTCAATAAAAGTCTAGGCTACGAAAGTTGAGGTTAGTACCCAATTCATTTTACTTGACTCTTTAAAAATAGCATTATGAAACATTTTGTGATGTTTCTCTCATATCATATATCGGGCTGTCACAAAGAAATAAACCTCCACTTGCTTTCATGACAGTAGATAATAAATTGACTGATGTAATTCAGTTGAGAAGTTGAAAAATGCATTGAAAATAATGGGGCATAACATTGTAGGGTTAACATTTATTCATAGATGATGCAATTAAATAAATCAGGCATTAACTTCAAGGTCAGTCAGTAAAGTAATAAAATTGAATATTTTAATTGAATTGTAATTGCTTCCCATTGATACATGCAAGTAAAGTAAAATAGATGTCAGCTCCTCAAATTATGGTTCTTCCTCTTAATTAATTTCTTAATTCTGCATGGAGTTATCCAGTTCTTAGGTCTTATTGTGGGTTTATTCATCCACCCAGCTTCCGTCAAGAATGTCCATAAGGCATGATTAAATGGAAGGTATCAGGGTTTACAGTAAAATTTTTCTGCACTTTGGAGATATTTTGTTAGCAACGTAAATTACTTCTGTATTTTCTGTTTTTGAATCAAAATGTATTCTAAATAGGATCATCCTGGGTCCTTTATGGATTGTAATAATCTTTATTAATATTGATATTTCTTTATCTTGGTATTTATATCAGCATTAATAAATGTAACCACTGTAATGATTATAAAGGTTTTTGTAAGGGAGATATAGATATTGAAACTCAAATTTCATAGTTGACTGAATCAGGAGGTAAATTGGACAGACTGTTAGGGTTTTAGTGACACATAGTTTTTCTATTCATGACCCAGGCTTCACTAGAAAAGAGATACCTAAATTGAATGAATCAAAAAAAAGAAACATCTTTTTCAAGGACTAAGATAAATTGAAGCTTTTAGATAAATTTGAAATGCATTGAAATAGCCCATGAGCCACTGTAGTTTTTTCATAAGCTTTTCAAATGGTCTCTCAAAGGGTTTAAACTAATGCAGTTTTATATAAAATAAAGTGAGAATGATGACATTACAAAGATTAGGAGAGAAATTTTCAAATTATACTGAAATTTTATTGCGTCTAGATACCAGGGTTTATTTAAAGAAAGAGAATATTATGCCTTTTGGACCAGCGGCATTTACCAGTTAAATGGCTACTGCTTAAAAATTGAAGAGAAAGAGTATCTAAGCTGGATTCTAAAATTATGGTGGTATTATTATATATTCTTATATCTTAAAATGATTCTATATAATAGAATCATTTGAGAACAAATATAGTGGTATATTAGCATCATTCTTTAGTTGTGCTTAGAAATATAAGTGGATTCGTGTTGGTAAAACAAGTAAATTAAAACTGAGATTTTTTTTTTTAATGTTGTCTTGAGTTTTGTATTAAATTTTAACTCAAACACTGTATTCATTATTTAAAATGTTTCTAACTCATTTAAGACATAAAAATAAATCCAGTGATAAATATATTTTATTGATGATAATCTAACCCTAACTCTATATTCTTAATTCTGAATTCTCCATGTAGTTAGAAAATACCAAAACCAAAATATATATGATAAAATCTTTGAGCTTAATTTAGATAAGCTAATCATTTTTCATGTTAATCTGATCTGTTTCTCTAGATTCTGTTTTAAAATTATTTTAATAATTTTGTTTCATTTAGAGAAATTAAATAATATAAAGTCTGTACATCCGATGCTAAGATGTTTATAAATGAAGACATTTGTGAAAAAATGTACAAGAAAATTAAGTATTCAGTCATTATACTTAAAAGCATAAGTTACAGAAGTTTTTATTTGCATATTAATATTTATGGACTCATCAGTGATCTAAGCAACAGAGAATTTCTTGAAAACAATTCTAAATGTGAACAATTCTGGCCTAAGATGAATAATCTTTCTGCCATACCCCTGACTAATATCCCATGTATTACAGTCTCAACTTAACTTATAAGAGATCTCAGAGATCAGAGGGGCTTTAGGCCATTGATTTCTCAAGAACAAGAGACTTGAATTGCTGGAGATCTCTGGATCATATCCGTGAAAATATTTTATAAAACAATCTGAAATGCATGTCATATGGGCTGTGAGGAGCATGAGGTCCCCAGTGACTTGTCACTGTCTAATGGGCAAAAACATGAAAGCAAATTCAGATTGTACAAAGTAACACGCCAGACATCAGGAGAAATGTGCTCAAGTAGTCATATGATCAAGTACAGTGGAACATGTTAACCTGACATAGATACATGTTATCAAGTGCTGAGTTAAAGTAGAAATATCCATTCAGAATACATAGACCATTATGTTGAATCTAGATAAGCATTTCCATTATTAAAATTTAGATACTGTTGGAAAAGAAATATCTATTTAATTAGTATCATATCATAATAACTCCTAAATCATGTCCATGACAAAGAAGCCTACTGAAATCACCAGACAGCTTCCAGTAAATTTGTGATATGTCTAAATTGTTTGTTCCTGCAATCCTACCAGTCTCCTGACTTTGTATGTCCAATTGTCTATTGTTTGGGGCATGTGAAATGTCGTTACTGATTGATCCTCCCTGTATGAAGTTTCTAATCATCAGCTTATAAATATAGTAGCATCTACCACTTGTTAAATATCATGCAGATCCCATTACTAAACTAAAAAGACTCACACATGTAACTTGTGTCATTATTAACTCTGAAAGAAAAGAAATGTAGCCCTTTTATTTTAGCTATTTTGTAGTTTCATAATAATCTCCTGTAGTAAAATAATCTATAATGTGTTTCAGAAAAATGTTTAATAATCTTCCTAAAAGTTTTAAATTTTGATTTGTTTGAGATCCACAATAATTTTCACACATAGTCCAGGAATAAATAAATTGAAAATATTTCTATTAATACAGAAAAATCTTGAAATAATTAATCTTTACCAAGAAGTACCTGTGATGATCACAGATTCATACAGAAAACTTGTGTTTAATATGACTTATGTTTATATATCTTACTGACTCATATAAAGGCAAGTCAAATTACTTTTCCATCATAGAACACAGCCATCTTTAAAATAAGTTGTAACATCTATTTCTATACCTTAACGGTTCAGAACTGGGACATGATAATATGGCAGTGAGTTAAAAGACTTTAGGAAAAAACGGAACATCATCTGTGATCTTCCATTTCCCACCTACATAAAACCATATGGTCTTAAAATTTCCTCTGTTTTTTGACAGTCATTTGTTTACTTCCAAACTATTATGGAGAATGCAAGACATAAATTCTTATATTCCATCATGAGAGACTTTATGAATTATTTTAATGATGTGTAGCTTAGTGCCCGTGTACGGAGTGTGACATGCATATATTGTATGACCAATACATATGAGAATCAAGGAGTCAGAAGAAAGGATAACAAGTGATTTCCAGCTATGCCGTCCTTATACATGTATACTTTGAGTTTTCCTAATTTCCATTCCAAATCCATGCAGTAATAAAGAAATATAAAAAGGATAATTATGAAAGACAAAGATACGCTAGCAAATATTATGAACACCTCTGTGAACTAGAATTGACTAGACACACAAAATAGTAAAGAGAACTAAAACTGAGGTACTATAATAATAGAAAGGATCAGGAAGCAGACAAAACAGTTAGGAGATTGGAGATTATAATCCTGCAGGAAAACAGATTCTGAAAGTGCCACCTATGAAGGAGACTCACAAAAAGATGGTAACTATGACATCCATTAAAAAATACAATTAAGCTTTGGAAATGAAACATTCAGTCACATAGAAAACAAAATACTCAGTGGAAGAATGAACTCTAGATGAGCAGAGTCAAAGAAAGATTGAGTAAAGCGGAAAAAAATTGATTCACACAGAAGGCAACATTGAGAGATACAAGAAAAATGAAAGAGCATTTAAAAAATAGTAAATATAGATTGGGAAATTGCAATATTTATGTAATAGATGTTTCAGGAAAATAATGGAAGAAAAGGCAAAATGTGTTTATAGATATAATGGTTAAAATTTTTCTAGACTTGAAGAAATATCTGAGTTTTAGAATTGAAAGTGCATACTAGGTACAGTAGAGTAAAAATAAAAATAAGCAAAGACCTAGACATATCGTATTAAAATTACAGAATGCCACAAATAAATCAACAATTACATAAACTAACACAGAGAAAGTAAAAATTCCTTAGATAGGACCACTGTTAAAGATGGACATCATAAATATCATTAGTAACAACTAATGCCTAAAGATACATTACTTTACAATTAAACTGTCATGTAATAGTAAGAATGAAATAGTACATTATCAGACATGTAAAAATTAGGAGAGTTTAAGAGAGATCTTCAGTGAAAAAAATAAAGATCGGACTTCAGGTAAAAGTAGATTGAAATCTAGGAGAAATAAATAAAAAGCAATGATGCACATAGACGTAAAATATATTTGTAAACTTAATTTTTCTTGCCCAAAATTGATAAGACTAAAATTAAAAAACAAAAGTAACAGAAAATGATGAAGTTCTCAGGTACTTTATGCATTTAGACTTAAATATTATGATTTTAAAAATTACAAATGATTGCTGAAAGAGTAGAAATTCCATCTACAGCCTTCTAATCAGTCAACAAACAAATCAGTATAAGGCAGTAAATAGCAAAGGAGAAAGTATACGTAAAGCTAAATATAAGAGAAAATGCACAATAAGATGTTAAAAACAGATCCAGCATATAGTATAAAATACTAAAAATGTGAATGGTTTTTACTCAAGTCTTTTGAGTTGTATTTGTAAGATTAAAAAAATTTAAACCCAGTTTTATGTTGTTTACAAGAAGTATCTGAACAAAAGCACACAGAAAATTGGAGAAGAAATGATGAAAAAATATTTACCAGAAAAGTAACAATAATGAAACATTTATAAAATTCACCATGTTCTCATTCACAAAGGAACTTTACCACATTTTGAAGAACTATCACCATAAAGATTACAGTCTTTATCACAATGCAATTAAATTAAAGCTAAAAATAAACATGTTTTGACATTTATCAGAATAGTCCTAAGTACTTCAATAAAATGACAAAATATTGAAAAATGAATGATAATAAAAGTGCCACTTTTCAGATCTCTTGGGATGCAGCTAAATTGGTACATAAATTTTTCTATTTGAAAAATAAGAAATGAATAAAGATAAATGAATCAAGTATTCCAAGAAATAAGTTAAGTTATTAAATAAACCCAAAGAAAGTAGAGGAAGGAAATATAGGAGTAAGAATAAAATTTAGGAAAATTAAAAAGGCAGAAAACATTGAAAACAAAAATAAAAAGCTAGAACATCGATGAGACTCCCTAAATTACCAAAATCTGCCAAGATTATCAAGTGTCAAAGACCAGTTAAAATAAAGTGTTCTGTCCTAAACAAGTTTATAAAACAAATGGCAACCCTAGAAAAAAAACAGGATTTTTTTAAAAGAAGTATTTCTATATTATTAAAGTAGAATGAGTGGTCTAGTAGATAAATGGTCAAATACTGCACACTCAATTCACAATAAAAAAGTTACAAATTTAGCCATAAATTTCTGAAAAATATGTCAAACCTCAATCATACAAAAGGAAAACTTTGTAAATAAAAATAACAATGAGATAATACCTTTTTTTCTATCAAAATGGTAGAAGTTTAAAATTAAATAATATCTAGTGTTGGTGAAGATGTTGGGGAACACATCTTGGTAGATATGGACAAAGTATAAAAATTGGTGTTCACGTTATAAAACAGTAGAATTAACAAACATGGTTATAAAAACAAAGAAATTTTAGCAAATGAAGATTTTAGATGAAAATAACCATAATCCAACATGGAGAAGCATGGTTATTAAAAACATGAATCCTATAGCCAGACTGCCTCGGTTTTAATCCTGATTTTATCTTTTGGTAGTGGGTGACCTTGGAAAGTCACTGAAATTCTCTCTGCTTCCATTTTATCTTATGTTAAGTGGGAACAATAATAGTACTTGCTCATTGGATTATTTGAGAATTCAATTAGTAAATATTTGTAAAAAACTTAGAAGAATTAGCTCAGGAAGCAATACAACTAACTAACATTGTCTCCAAGGATGCGATGTGAGTGGGGAGCCCACTGCACCTCAGCACTTGGGAACAGCAACTGCATTGAAGGAATTGCCTAAGGAATCCTGCACATCTGAATGTCATGTCTGAAAGTGGGTTCAGAGGGACATGCATGGTAGCAGCAGTGGGGCAGCACCTGCAGCAGCCAGTGGGACCAGTTTAACAGGGCAGCAGGCCCAGAGTTAAGGCCCAGGGAGGGAGGAGTAAACATTGCTTTTGACACAGACACTTGCTTCAGTGAAGCCCAAGTAAGAGGGGTTGAGCTAGGATCAGAAGCACAGCAAGGAGCAGAAAGAAAGGGACTGCACTCCTCCTCCCCATCCCTGTGATGAGGAGCTCCATCACCACAGAAGATAGGCTGCCGAACCCATTTCAGGGAACCATGAGAAGAAGTTGACCTTGGTGATACCCATACTAATGGGTTCTCCCAACCGTTCAGACCACAGCCACAGCTACCCCACCCTGTGTACCCCTTTCCCACTCAACAGCCATTCTCTACCTCCCTGACTCAGCAAGAGATAAGTATGGATGACTGCAAGGGTCAAATACATAAAACAAAGCCAGAGCACTACTTGCCAATAAAACGAAAAATAAACAGCTCAGTTACAGGGGTCCTATAAAGAAAAAAAGATTTCAGGAAAACTCAAAATTTCAAGATATTCATGGCATCATAAAGAGAGAGTACCTCATCAGAAATCCATTTTGAAAACATGGAGGGTTATACCATTTTAACAGAGAAATATTCAAAGTAACAATCACAAAGAAACTCAGAGGTAAAAGAAATTTCAGAAAAACAAAGAAGTACAAGAAGAAGCAGCAAAACAAGTCAACAAACTCAAAAAATAAAATTAGCAAGCAGAGGACATAAAATTAAGTTATACAAAAGAAACAGATTTAGGAGGTAAAGATCCAATAGACAAGATCAAGAATACCAAAGAAAGCTAGGGAAACTGAATTGACCAAATGAAGGAAAGTTACCAGTGATCTGGAGGAAAGAAATGTAGAAAGGAGCCTGGTGGAAGGAGAGAAATTAAATATTTTAAAAAAAAATTTTTAAGTGAAGAAACACTTCAAGAACTATTCAGTTTCATTAGGGAAAACAACATAATAATCATTATCCCAAAAGATGAAGAGAGAAAGGAACAAAGAACACAGTCAAAGACATAATTGCTGAAAAGCTTCCAAGTCTTGGGAAGAAAATAAACATACAAGTCAATGAAGCCAATAGAATTTCTGGTTATCTAAATGACAAAAGGCTACACAAAGGCACATAATTATGAAACTATCAAAAGTCTAAAATAAAGAATATTAAAGGTAGCCAGGGAAATAAAGCCAGTAGCATATAAAGGTAGTCCCATCAGGCTATTATCAGACTTCTCATTATAAATTCTACAGGTAAGAGTAGAATAGAATGACTGACTCAAAATTATCCGTTAAAAACTTCCAGCCAAGAATTACATACCCTGCAAAACTCTTGCTGAGCTATGAGGGAGAAATGAAGGTTTTCACTGACAAACAAAAGCTAAAGGAATTTGCTGCCATGAGGCCTCCCTTACAAAAAAAAAGTATATAATTGCAAGTAACAAAATTTCAGAATTTTTCATTCCTATTTACAAGTGCATCAAAAAAAGAAAAATCCTTAGAAAAAACTTAACCAAAGAAATCAAAGAACTGTATTCTGCCACATGCAAAAGATTGAAACTTGATCACTCACACTATACACAAAATTAATTTAAAAGAGTAAATATTTTGATTGAAGGCCCAAAACTATAAAATATATAGAAAAAAACATAGGTAAAATACTACTTGACATTGACCTAAAGGATATCTTTGGGATCTCGACTACAATGTCAAGGCAAATAAAATCTGAAACAGACAAATAGGATTTATATAAAACTAAAAAGCTCTGCACAGCAAAAGAAACTCTCATAAGAAAAGCAAGAAAATCCTACTGAATAGGAGATGTTTGCACATACATCTGACAAGAGGTTAGTATACAAAATATATAGAACTCATTAAACTGAACAGCAGAAAAACAACCCAATTAATGGGCAGAAGACTTTAATAGACACTTCTCCAAAGAAGTCATACAGATGACCAACAGGCACGTGAGAAGAAGTTCTACCTCTCTTGTCATTAGGGAAATGCAAATTAAAACAAAAATGAGTATCACCTCACATCTGTGAGAATGGCTATTACCCAAAAAACTGGAAACAGATTTGGCAAGGATGTGGAGGAAAGGGAACTCATATATTGCTGGGAGGGTGAAATGATGCAACCACATGGAAAACAGTATGGAGATTCCTCAAAAAAGTGAAAATGGAAATATCATAGAATCCATTTACTCCTCTCCTGTGTATTTACCCTAAAAACACAACAACATGATTTGAAGAGATATATTAACCCCTGTGTTCATTGCAAGACTATTTATAATGCCCCAAAGTAATAAACAACCTAAGTGCCCATTGACAGATGAGCAGATAAACATGATGTGGTATATATACACAATGGAATACTACTCAGCTATCAAAAAAGATGAAATCCTGCCATTTTCAGCAATATGAATGGATCTAGAGGGAATTAAGCTTATTGAGCCAGAGGAGAAAGACAGATACCAAATTAACATCATATATGGTATAAAAAGAAACCAATCAAACCAATAAACTAAATCAAATAAAATTAGATTTTTAGTCAATAAAAGCAAATTAGCAGTTGCAGAAAGAGAAGGGAGATGGGGGAAGGGTAAATTGGGTAGAGGGGATCAATTGTATAAAGAAATGGTTGTAAACTTAATATATACAGATGTGAATTTACTATGATGCACAACTTAAGCCAATATAATGTTATGACACATTGTTCCTTCAATAAAATTAATTTAAATAAACAACAGATATTTGTAGAACATTTATAATTGCACATATAAACTACATTTATATAATTTGTTTTTAAATAAATTTCACATGGAAAAAATCACTTCTAACAGTATGCTAATTAGCAAACTTTCTCTTGCTAATCTGAGATAAAAATAATTGTTGCACTAGAAGTTGTAAGCTCTGGTGTTTGGGGTTATGATTAGATTTCTTTAGTTGCCAACTAGACTTTTCTAAGTGTAGATTAAAATAGATAACTTGTATATCACACTGACTCATAAGTATTTTAAAGTTAACTATAGGTAATGTGACATAGACTTACATATATTATGGAAATTATGGTTGGCAGAGGTGGCATATACATTAGTTGAGAAGAGATTCCATGAACAGTACTTATTATCCATAAATGAGATATACAGGTATAACACTACAGATTTAAATGTGAATAGAAACATTTTTAAACTTTGAAAAGAAAATATGAGACAAACATGATCTTGGGGCAGGAAAGCATGTATTATAGTACAACAGAAATAATGTTTAAATAATAATAATTTTGACTATTATAAAATCAAAAGCTTATGTTTATCAAAATACCTTTCAAGAAATGAAGTATAGTGACTAGCCACTGATTAGAAAGTTATTTATATTTTTCAATTAAAATATATATTTACAATATTTGCAATTTCCATAATGATAAAAGATCAGCATCCAGTATGTATTAAGAACAATGGATCATCAAAAACTAAAACATCAAAAATGGGTACATGATTTTTAAAAACTAATTCAAGGCAGTGAAAACCCCAGTGAATAAGCAATGAAATATGAAAGACACTCATTTTTAATATCAGTCAGAAAGTGTAAATTAAAACATGTATGCAAAACAACTATATATATGTGTACATGTGTGTTTGTGTGTGTAACTGGTTTCTATGTTATATAATTATGATTTATATTATGTATAGAATGAGTTAGATAATCTCTATAAATTTATTGACAACAATTAATCTGACAATATTAAATTCTTTTCATGTTTATGAAATGGGAATTCTTTTTTCCCTCATGGTGGAAATACAAATTGGTAATATTGCTTTTGAGACCAATTTGGCAATATCTAATAGACTTGAAGATTGTGTGTGTGTGCGTGTGTGTGTGTGTGTGTGTGTGTGTGTATGTGTCTATCTTTGTATCATCCTTTATCACAGCAATTTCACATAAAGGCAAATTCACTGCAGCATAGAAAGGATTTGTGGCAAAATAGAAATTAGAAACAAATGAGTGCTCAAGTGGTCATCACTGGAGACTGGGTAAATAAATTCTGATATATCCATATAATGGAATATAACCCAAGAGTAAAAATGAGTGGACCAAAGCCACACATCAGTATAAGTGGATCTCATTAACAATATGAATTGGAAAAAAAGTTAAAAATTATATCATTTATGTAAAATTTTAATATGCATGAAAATATCAACTATTGTTTTAGATACATACATTTGTAGTAAAATTATAAAATGATATTTGGTAAGCAACTCTTCAACTCAGAAGAATGATTCTCCATGTAGAAATTATTAGGGGAAATAGATTGAATGGGAATACATATACTGAGTAATTCAGCATATTCAGTAATTCAGCCTTGGTGTTGTTTATTTCTTAAAGGCTGTGGAGGATATATAGCAAGATGTTAATACTTGTTAAGTCTGGGTGGTGATTACATGAATGTTTATTTCAAAGTTACTTACTGATTTTAAACATTGAATTGCAAAGTGGTTGGCAGGAATAGAGGAACCAGACAAAGTCAATCTATGTGTTCACCTAGACAAATGCCATTTTAGTTCTAATGAGAATAGAATGCTGTGAAGGGGATTGATTCAGATAATCTGCCTAGTGCTTCTACATTTAGTTGTTTTCTTTGGATTTGCTCTAACTCAGTACTCAGTAGCCAAAGAATCCTTATTCTTTATCTAATTTCCCTTTTATTGCTCATAAATGTGATTGTAAAAAATATCATGTTACCAAAAAAGTAATCTAACTAGAAGAAAAATGTTATTAATTAGGTTGTGTAACCAATAAGTAAACAGCTTAAACCAATAATGAATAAAAATAATTTATTTAAATGAAACTAAGCCAATATAGGCATTATCCATGAAAATATCTAAAACGAATTTATTCATTTCGTAGTCAGTTTGTGTCAGGGGATTTTTTTTTCCTGGTTGAAAAGTTTTGGCATGTGGGAAGAGTTCTTATTAGCCACACTTGTCCAACTATAGCCTATCATCTATGTAAACTCTACTGTTACATCAGTTCAACATCTTTAGCCAAGATTGTAGACTACTATGCTATTGCTAAAATAATGATTTCCATTCAGACATATCTGTCTTTATTTGGAAACACATTGTCACACAGATGACCACTGATGAAACAGCATTCAATTTGATAATAAAATGATTTGTGTTCATCTGCTACTATTAAGGGAATTCATTGCATAGGCATAAAAGTCTACTCCTACTCTATTTTCTACTTTTTTTCTCTAAGAATTTCAAAGTCTACATAAAAGTGGGATTAAACAGAAAATGCTGTTGCCACTGTTTAAAATTCACAATAATTAAAGCACCAAGGATTTAAATTTCTCATCTTTGAAATAATATTTGGTTTCTATTCTAGTTAAATTTCCTGAAAAAGGAAACAATTTTGAAACAATGTATCTGGTTATTGATGAAGTTCAATAATGAAAATAAATTGTAATTAAACTTATTTTTCAAGATCAAGGAAAAGTTACCCAAGGGGGATAGGAAACAAATGCCACCAAAATACATTTTACTTTAGGATCAGAGCAATTCAAAATAAACATATACTGGTTTCTTAGGCAATAGGGGACAATAGGGGGCAATGCATTTTTAAATGTCCAATCTAAGAGTTATTTTAAAAGTTTTAACCTTTCTTGATAGGTTTAGATCCAGATAAACATCTTGGAAAAACCCTGAATCAAATGGAGCCTTATCTCTTAGAGGTAAGAATTTATGCTGTTTCTCAAAATATAAACACCTAGAGGAGAAAAAAATAGTGCTATTAAATGATTATAAAATTAATTTCACTTCCGGAAAACTCAGATACATTCACGATATATTTTTACAAAATTAAACTTCTAATAGATATGTAAGTATATCTAAAATTAATTCTAGAAATTTTACCAACTGTTGACCTGAATAAAAGAGTAAACTACACAAACAAGGAAATTGTTCTATCAAAAAGTTTACTTTTACTAAAAATGGACATGCTATACTATATAAAAAGTATGCTCCTAAAATATCTAATCAGGTGCTTTTCCATCATAAATGTGAGTAGAAATTTCCTGTAAAGATTATCTAATCTAACCTCTTTGCTTTTACCATTTAGGAATTCAACTTGCAGAGTAATAAAGAAATTAGCCCAAGATTTCAAGTTATAACTGATTAACCCTTATTATTACCAAATCTTAAATGCCATATAAATATTGAAAGATTCAGTTATTTTTACTCTTTTCTGTTAACGGTTGTATTTTACCATAATTTTGGAGACAAATATTTAGTATGCACTATCTCATGAACTAGAATACTATAAGACTTTTATAATTCCACAATCATGATAGAAAAAAGGAAAATCCCTCTAATTCTATGAAAGAGCTGAACTCCTGTGATGTTATCATCTTTTTCCTCCCATGCTTTTAATTCATCAACATTGTCTTTGAACACAGTTAGTACCATTGTTATGATATAAAATGTTGGCAGTTTGTGGATTTTACATTTTTCATAGTTATTTGCATTTGATTATTTTATAATGTATCAGTATGTACCAAATACTTGGAAATCCCTAAAATGTTAATTCCTTCTTTCATTAAATATTATTAAGCACCTAATATGTGTCAGGCAAATAATAAACATGAAATTAATAAAATTAAAATTAAGTGATTGTATAATTATGACAAATTATTTGTGTTCTACATAATTTGGTGTCAAATATGGGTCAATTTCAGAGACACAGTTGCTTTCTGTGCTCCTCTGATAGGAATCTCATAGCAATATGTTTTATGGCCACCACTATATCTCAGTCCACATCTATTTACTACATCAAATTATGTTTCTCCTCTGACAAAATAATGTAAATAAATAATGAAATTCTAGAAATGAAAGAAAGAGAACTACAGAAATGAGACCATTACTTTGGCCATGGTCTGAAATTCACAAGTGATGAGTTCATTTTCAAACATGTAGAGATTCTTTATAGAAAAGGTAAGTAAACTTTGCAGTTGCCATGATGCTAATTATAAATTGACCTGGGTATTATCATAGGATGTTTAAATACAAAAAATTTAGAAATTTTACTCACTTCAGCAAGTTCCCCAACATGACGTGGCAATTTTGTATTTCTCTTGAATAATATTCTACCATGACATTTTTATTCCTCCTCTGTCTTCAAATTTCATATTCCTTCACCATTTCCCTCAGTGAGTGGATGCCTCTTTTCTTTCTTGACAGAGAAAATAGAAGGCATCATAATGGAGAAACTTCTGCCTTTGAGCATAACCTCTACTAATTAACTACATCTACACCTACCCTTGCTACCTATAGGAGGGTGTCCCTCTTCCCGTATATGGTTAATCCCTGTATGTTTGCTGTATCCCATCTGTATCTACCTTCTTAGATATCTAGAAATCACTTTACCCCTCAGTATTTCCATCCTCTCTCTTTAGTGTGTCCTTCATACCAGAATTGAGCATGCTATGCCTCTCCAACCTTAAAGATCCTTCCCTCCACTGCAGTCATTTCTTTACCTACTTCTCTTCTTTACTTCAAAATGAAAAATTTCAGAAGTGTTTTCTGTATTCATAGTCTCAAATACCTTATTTATCTAGAGTCTAGTTTTTCTTTCTACCTCTAAAGAGATACAGCTCTACTTAAGATCATCTATGATACCCATTTTACCAAACTTGATAGATATTTCCTAGTCTTTATTTGATTATAAGCATTCCTTTTTTTATTTAGGTACCTTTGATGTATAAAACAATGTAAGTTTAGATGTACAGGTTCACTCTTCATATACTATAACACACCATGCCACCACCAAATTTATAATAGTCCTTCACTACTATCGGTTGGACCCTGGCTACCTTTTATCCCATCCCCACTGCCTTCCTCTTTGGTAACTTTAGTTCTGTTGTCAATGTCCAGTTTTTGTTTTCTCTGTTCATTTGCTTCTATATGTTCATTTCTTTCTATATATTCCATATAAGAGTGAGATAGTATTTATCTTTCTTCCTCTGACTTATTTCACTTAGCATAATCTCCTCTAGTCCCATCCATGTTGTAAAAAATGGCAAGATTTCATCTTTTTATGGTTGTGTCGTATCCCATTTGTATATTTACTGTGTCGTCTTTTCATTCGTCTGTTGATGGGCACTTAAGTAGTTTTCATTTATTGGTTGTTGTAAATGCTATAATAAACATGTGACTGCATGTTATCTTTTCAAATTTGTAATTTGGTAGTTTTCTTGGGTAAATTTCCAGAGGTAGAATAATGGGATCATATGGAATTTCTATTCTTGATTTTTGAGTAATCTCCATATTGCCTTCAGTAACGGTGGTACCATTTTACACTCCCACCAACACTGTATAAGGGTTTCTTTTTCTCAGTATCCTTGCCAACAGTGATTGCAGACTTTCATATAACAGCCATTCTCACAGTTGTGAGGTGATACCTCTTTGTTGTTTTGATGTGCATTTCCCTAAATAACAAGAGATGAGCAACAGCTTTTCTTGGCCATCTGTTTGTGTTCCTTGGAGAAACATCTATTCAGATCTTCTGCCCATTTTTATTGTTTTTTTTTTTTTCCTGTTGTTGAGTTTTATGAATTCTTTATATAATTTGGATACTAACCCTTTGTCAGATGTATGGTAAAACAAATATGTTCTCCCATTCAGTAATCTGTCTTCCTTGTGATGATAGTTTCTTCAGTGTGTAGAAATCTTTTACTTTGGTGTAGTTTCAGATTTTGTTTCCCTTGCCACTGGGGTGCTGGTGCTGATTCATAAAACATATTGCCTGTGATAAACACACTCTTTCGAAATGCTTTGTGGACATTCATATGCCACACTTTTTCTCCATTTCTTCTGGTCACCCTTAGTTACCTTATCCAGTTTCTTGTCTAGGTTCCATTTTCACTCTACAAATGTTTTCTGATCTCAGTCACTCATGTGGTTTTTATTACTAGCTTTATCCTGAGGACTCAGATCTTTTAGCCTAGATTTCTCTAAGCTCTAGTACTCAAAGGCAACACAAATTAAGTCTCTAAAAACTTGATTGCGACCTCTATGTTCATCACTTTTTGCCATTCTCTTTGTTATTACCTTAATTCAGGTGCCTCTCACTTTAAGCCTAGAATATTTCTGACACCTCCAAATTTGCGTCTACTTCCCATTTTATTTCTCACATACTTTGTTTGCCTATTACTGCCTGGAGATGATTATTCTAATATAATATAATTTTATAATTTACTCATTTCACCATGAAATGAGTCCCATTGTCTACAGGCTAAAATACGGATTCTTTAGAGTTTTTCCCCCCTCACCTACTATGTTCAAATCATTGACATGACCTTGTCTTCTCTATCTCCTGAATATATTCTAAATCGAAGCATTTCTCACCATCTCTGCTACCACCAAACCAGTCATTTCTTATCTGGAATACTACATCAACCCCTAACTGATGTACTTACTTCCACCATTGTCCTGCAATGATCCATTATACATAGAGATGCCAGGTTATTTTTTAAAGTATAAATCAGATCATAACACTGCATTGTTCAAAATGTAAATAGTTTCTCATTGTAATTAGAATAGCATCCAAACTCCTAATACATCACAACCTGTGAAACCCTATATGATCAGCATCTTTTCAGGTTTGTTTTCCCACCAGTCTCTATCTCATTCCTGAATCATGACCACACTCACTACTTTATTATATCCATACACTTTATTCACCCTTTTTTCCTTAGAAATTTCCTCGACTTGAATTTGTTTCCCTGACTGTCACATAGTTAGTGATACTTTAAGTGACAGCTCAAGCACTACTCAAATATTACTCTTCAGAGATGCTTCCTCTACCTCAGTTAAAGAAGATCTCTCTAAATTATCTTATTTGTCAGTTCACGTGAATATAGTCTGTCAGTGCTACCACTATCACACTAAAATGAGGTGCCAAAATCGTGTTAAAGATTTAAAGATATTAGTTCTTGAGTTCTTTCATTCAATTGTTTGTTCATCTACCTGCTCTCATTTCTTAATTATTAAACTTTATTGAGGATCTGTTACATAACAGATGTTGTGAACACTAAGTACACATGATGAATTAAACAAACAAGAACCTTGTTCTTGAGAAGTTCACAATCTGTCATAGTAGTTTTCACACCTGAGGGTACAGTTCACTGGGACCTTGTTTAAAAATGTATATAGTCTTTCTCACTCCAAGAATTTTACAAGACTATAAATCTGACCTTTAAACAAGCACTCGGTCATTCTAACATAGTGATCAGGTATAACAGCATCTAGTTCCTCAATACCAACACATTTCAGGCCTGACCTTTTTCTAGATTTCTCTGAAAAAAAATGTACACCTTGAAATTGTCATCTATTGATTTCTATGATATTACTCACTCCTAAAGTCTTTTTCAGTCTTTCCTTAGCTTACTTTTGAAGCATGTTTATATATTATACCCACCACATGTTGTGGTTCCACCTACACGGTGGTTTTAAATACCCTGTGACTTCAACTACCAGTTTTATTCTTACAACAATCAAGTCTGTCCCACCATCGTGCTCCAATGTACCAGATATGTGTACTTAGCTGCCAACTGAACACCTTCCTCTCTTAGATGTCCTCAAGCACTTCAGCTTCAGCTGTGCAGAACTGAACATTTCTTTCCTGACATATCTATGACATGTTTAGATTTCCTGCCATTGAGGACTACCCCTCCTTGTTTACTCAGCTATCCAAGTAAAAAAAAAAAAAGAAGTAATAAATAATTACATATATGGTAGTATGCATAAATAAGGCCCCAAGTCATTTTAATTCTATTTCTATCTGTCCCCTTTTAACCTCATTATTAGGGTCTCCCTAATTATCACAGCAGTCTTCTAGCTCAAGTATATCTCCTCCCTGTCTTGACCTTGTCAATCCATTGCCATCATGATATATATGAAATTCCAAATGTGATCACATCACACCTAAAAAACTTTTGAGTTGATCCTCTGCCTTAAAAAATACTTAAATTTCTTAACATGCCACAATGTCTCCTTGGGCAAAATGAAGCTTATAGGATAGACAACCCCCTCCAACCACCCTGTCATTCATCAATTATGAAGTGTTGATGGCTTCCCTAGAGTATGCTCTCAGACCACCTCCATGTTCTACTCCCCTTCTTTGCATGGTTTAATCTCCTTCACTTTACTAAATTCAATCTTCTTAAAGTCCACACTCAGAATTTGATACCGTGAGATTTGACTGCCTCCTCTGAGCTGCCATTTTCTTCTTTGTTTATATATAGATTGTAGATTTTATTTTATTTTATATCAATTTTAATACAATTGAGATATGGAATGTATTAAAAATATATCCAAACACTTTTAATGAAAAATCTTCCACTGACTCCAAGCATCCAATTTTTCTCTCCTTTCCCAGAGCAACCACTCTTCTGTTCTAAATTATCTCTTCAAAAACATTTTTTTGCTTACATAAATATATATGCATGTGGTTTCCATATTGACCTAAAATGAGGCATACTATGTGCATTATACTCTGTCTTCCATTTTAACATATCATTTTGTTCTATTACATGGATATGCTATTATACATTTTGCCTTTATTGATGAACTTTGTTCTTTTTTGGTGTCTTTCATGTCTTTTGCTATTATAAATGGGATACTAGAATGAACATTACGGCTAATCTATTTTTAACATGTCTGAACTTATCTGTAGGATGAAACCCTAGCATGGGAGTGCTGAGTCATGGGGTTTATATGTTTTTTCACATTTTACTAAATATTGTGGATGTCCATTTCCAGCTATGGTAGAGTAACTTGCATCAACTCTCTCGATGCAAACAACTAGTAAACTTACATGAAATCAAAGTAAAAGTCATGTTGGAAAACAATAATTACATAAACTGAGATAATTTGAAGGGCCAGAATTCCAGCTAACAGAAGCTCTGAGCATTGACACCACCACCCCAGCCCAATTCAAAAATGGTATGGAGATGCTGAGAAGCTGAGGAGAAAACTCCAACTGAGAAGCTGAGTAGGGCTTTCAACAGCTTCAAAGACTGGGAAGATTAAAGGAGAAGTGGATATCATTAATTTTTCCAAGTTTTCGTAGAACTCCTGAATAGTCTTTTTCTAGGAATAAAGCAAACCAGAAACAGTGCAGCCCTTAAAAACACATAAACCCAACTTTGAACATATCAATCCTAAAATGAATTAAAGCAATCTAATCCTCCTTTTATTAATATCTTTTTCTCTCTGGGGAAAGAAAACATGAGTCGAAGACTCAGATAATCTCTACATTTCACATACAGTTTTCAGCAGGCAATCAAAACTAACCAAGCATATCAAGACCTGATGAGATAACAAAATGGGGGAAAAATCCACACTAGAAACAGTCCCAGAGGATAGCCATATGATCATATTATAGATTTAGACTTAAAATGACTGTGGCACTGGATAAGAAAAACTATTTTAGGAAAGATCTGGAATCCACATAAAAAAAATCAAATAAATTTCTAGTACTTGAAAAATACATCTGAAGTTAAAATACAGTACATGAAATTTACAAGTAGATTTGATACAGTTGTATAGACAATTAAGCAACTGAAAGACAGGGTGATATAAAACATCCAATGAAGCACAGAATGAACAGGATGGAAAAATAGTGAAAATAATATAAGAGTGGTAGGGAAAGAAGTTTATCAAACATGTAATTGGAGTTGCAGGAGTAGACTAGAACATAAAGGAAAGAACAGAAACGATATCTGGAGACTTGACTATAGCAACTAGCTATGGCTATTTTGGCTGATTTTGATAAGTAGACTTAGAATGGTAAAAATTGCTCTGAAAGGGAAGAATGGATATTAACTGATAATTGTACATCTTGAACAGGAATTCTTTTTCCTGACAGAAAATTGTGCAAAGCAATCTGAGTATCTTTTTCTCCTGCTTCTGTATAATCTTTGTGTACAAGAACACTTTATAAAGTGAGTGCTTAATGTTTACACAACTTGTTTCTCACCACATACTCAAGTTATCTGAATCAATTTGGATTTTAATTTAGACTACCCAGGGTTTTGCCCTCCTTTTTTTCCTTTCATTTTTGCATATGCTCATAAAGGCAATGCAATAAATTGCCTGAAGTACCCAAAGCACAATAATTCTAATATAAAAGCAGAATGAGTCATCTGTCAAGCTCTATCTTTCTGTAGTTCGAGGGTTTCTTTTCAAACTTATCATCTAGGACTCTATCATCTACATTATTGCCTAAGACAAATCAAATTTTAATGAATGCCTATAGCTCTTTATCTTTATGAATAATATGACTAACCTCATTAAGATAGATAAAAGATCAGCCATTCATTTTTCAACTTCTTGACACACTCCTATGAATAGTCAAGGAAATCCAAAAAGAGAGAAAATAGATAAACTTTGAACAAGGGGATATAGGTAAAGAAACTTAGTTTGTTCACTTGTCTCAAAGCCCCTGAGCCACCTCTTATTCACCCCTTGTGTAATCTGGTGGACATGACTTGTTAACAGTAATGAATCAATTTAGCTAATATATTAACATGTTAATATATTACTGTATCCACTAGTTAACATTTTTAATTAGGGATTTTTACATATTGTAATGATTTATCTTACAGAAATTAATATTTAATTATGAGAATTGCAGAGAGGTTGGTGGCAGGGTGGAGAAGAGAAGATGATATCTTGGGCAAGGGTTCTTTTCATAGTCTATTCAGATTGCATGGGGTAAAAAAATAGTGCAGGGGAACAATTAGCAAGTAACCTCCTGCCCAGGTGTGAATCCTGACTCTCCTGCTTTCCTAAAATGTTCATCTACTTAGTTTTCCATGTATAAAATGGAAACAATAACAATGGAATTATATATATATGTGTATGTGTGTGTGTGTGTGTATGATGCTTACTTAGCTCAGTATCTGGCACATTTTAAGTGTTCAGTATTAGCAATGTTTACTGTTATGGCTATTAGGGGGCACCCTGGTGGCCTAGTGGTCTAGTACACCTGGGAGCAGTCCCAAGTACATCCCGAAGTCCAGGGTTCCAGACCCAGGGCCAGGGCCAACCATCATGTGACAACTAAATAAAAAGAAATAAAGTGCATCTTCCTCCTCCCTCTTCCTGCTTGCCTGCCTACTCACCTTCTTTCTAGCCTGCACTTTTCCTTTAAAAAATTTAAAAAATAAAAATAAATAAAACTATTACTAGGGTGAGCCCTGTGGCTTAGGTAGGTGAGATGACTGGGGTGTGGATTATTTAATTCCAAGGACTCAGGTTTGACACCTAGGGCTGAGGGGAAAACGAAAACATAAAGAACTAAATAAATGAAAATGCTGCTTCTCCCTTTCTTCAAAAAAATTACTAAAGAAAAACTGAAACTTCTCTGCTCTATACACAGAAAATGAATAGACACTATACTTGAAGTAATGTTTAAAATTCTCAAGGACACACACACACACACACACACACACACACACACACACATACACACACACACACACATATGTAAGACAGTAATCCTAAAAGAAAAAGACAAAGTTTATGAAGAACTATAAACAAGATAATGTCTCAAAACCTAACACAGATATGAAGAGATGCTCAATGATTTATCATCATCTGATGCTAAATTATTTAGTAATCAGAGAAGTGCAAATTTAAGCAATCATGAGATGTTCCTTTTAACCTGTTTGGAAAAATAAGAAAACTTAATAATGCCAATTGTTGACAGGTAGGAATTTATATAAACCCTTTTAAAAATATAAATTGGTACTAGCATTCTGGAAGGCATCATTATAATACTTAGATTAAATATTCCTATCCTTCTAGAAATAGCAATTCTTATCAGTCCAGAAGGTAATATTAATGATATTAATCTCTAAAAGGTTATTTTTTACTATGTTGGGTTTGTAGAGGCATTATGAATACTCATGACTGGGAGAGGAAATAGTTAAAATGTAGTGGGTAAACATTGTGAAATACAAGTCTGTGGTTAGAAAAAAATATATTCAATGTGCATATAAGTAGCAAAGTGATGAATGAAAAAATGCAACATTGAAATAAATGTGAAATATAGGCACAAAAGAATACATTTGTAACATAGATGAGAGGTAAACATTACTTTTAAATGCCAGACATAAGTTTCTCTTTGTCACCCTCTAAGAGAATAAACCTCCAGTGACCTCCAGTGTTCTATAGCAGTGGAGAAGAGGCAATTGTCAGCCTAGACAGAAGGGATCCGGGGATCTGAGAGCTTGTTAAAACAGACTGCCCATCAATCCTGTTCATTTTCAGAGGAACCTGGTGCTGCCAATCCCTTACCCTATTGTTTTAGAGGAAGGGAGTTATTGTACTGTGTAAATTGGATTGGTCCTCAGTGTTCTCGACTTAGGACTCCATGTCTTGGTTCTGCTAAATTGAATGACTCTCACTTCTCCTCTTTTGCTCTCTTTCTCTGTGGTTTATGCCTTCTTGTGAAATAGTTTTCAGTAGAATGGAGTCAGAGTAAATGCATAGATTCAAACCCCCATCTTTAGCACCGGGAGTTACTCTTTAATCAAAAGATTTCTTAAGATCACTTAAGAAAAGTTGTCTGCTAGCTGGAAAAGGAAATCGTGTGTGTGTATCTATACATACATATACATATATATGTATATGTATGTATAGATAGATATAGTGTGTGTGTGTGTGTAAATCTTACTTCTAGCCTTACTTTACTACTTAAGGAATATACCAGTCTTCTAAGTGATATAAGAACTAAACCAGGATAAGTGTAATACAGAATTCATGCTTAAAGATTGCTAGAGAATGTAATCATTTGTTACCCAGAGGAATACTTATTTAAAAATAGACTTCCTTTCCTAAATTATCCATTATCTCATAAAAGATTAGGTCCAGGTCCTGGTGGTTAATACATTTTCTTCACCAAAGTCAATCTGATATTTGGGTGAGAGAGAGCTCCCTGTAGTATTGAATTTATGGAAAAGAATACCTTTAATTGAACTTCTGATAGATTTTGAATTTTGCCCATAACTGAGTTGGAAGGATATGTGGAATTTATGATTGAGATGTCCAATGACTTATGAAATACCAGATATATTAAAATATAGTCTAATAAAATAAAAAACATGTGCCATAGAATTTCAAGGAAAAAAATCTACCAATAAAAAATAGTCAATGTTGATGAAAGAATTCTGGATCACTTCAGGCATAAGTTGACAGCACACTGAATTTTAAAAATAGATTTTTGACTGATTGAATTGTTTGGATTATATTTTAAGTACTGGGAGATGAAGCTAAAAAAGGGTGAAGCCATATAGTGAGAACCTTTGAATGCTGAAGTGAGGATTTAATTACCTAAACAGCGAGGAGTAACTGAAGGTTTTAAAGGAAAGCAGTAAAAAAAACTTAAAAGTGTGCTTTATAGAATTTGATCTGGCAGTGGTGTATAGCTGTATTTAAAGAGGTGAAAGTCCTCCATAATATTTGTTCCAGTATATGACATTTGCACAAGTCTCTTGTGCATGTCCCTCTGAGTTGTATCGTAGTTGAACTCTTAATGGCTGGTGTCACTTGGTATTAATAGAATTGAATGAGAAGTATTTTTAAGGATTCTTATGTGCCTAGTATTATGCTAACTGCTATTTAGGGTACAAAATAGAAATTATAATGTAAAAAAAATAATAATTTAGCATATACATGGAATATACAGCCTAGCAAGTGAAGGGCCTTTTAGGGACTCTTAATAACTTGGATCTGGTAGAATAGAACTTATGCCCACTGCCTCAGACCTAGCACAGTCCACATATATCCGAAGGACCTGGGTTTGCATCCCAGGGGGAACAATCAATATGTATAACTAAAATAAAAAATAAATTGGAAAAAAAATCAGAGAAAGCTAAAATGGTATTCACTATATTGCAATTGGGAGCTAAAAGATGGAATATGGCCACATGACCTACAGTAGCTGAAGGTGATTATCTTAGAATGGTTAGCATTTAAAACTGGTTTGTGGATAGCTGGAATTACATGGATGATGGCCACAAACTGAATCATTATGAATGAAAATTCCTTGGCAAGAAAACATGTAGGATCAACAAGGAACTTGGTTTAAGTTAAACTAAGAGTTAGTTTTGGTGGATTAATAAGGAACAGATGAGGTGGGAATGTAGGGCTCAATCATAAAGGGCCTTGAGAGATAGACCAGTGATTTGGGAAAAGAAATACCAAGATAAATAAGACTCATCAACAGACATTAATATTATTAAGATATCTCAAAAAGTTTGGTCTAGCAGCTCTATTTATAGATTGGAGTAGAAAAAAATAGGAAATGAAAGAGTCAAAGATGCTATTATAGAAAACAGGTATGTATGCTTGGAGTATGAAGAAATTGATACAAGAGATGAAACAAAACTGAAAGAACAATTTTCATGGAAGAATGAAAAAATGGTTCCAAAGTACCAGCAACTGGAAAAGTAAGAATCAAAGAGAGAGATCAGAAGCACATATTTTTGCACAGAGCAGGGCTGAAAAAGAACATGATAGACTTGGTTTTAAACATACTGAATTTTAGATGATAACATACAAAGCAAAGACACAGGGTTTTTTGAACTGTAAGATTGGGGCACCATTAGGATGTTCAGGTTAAAGTCTAAGGCTTGTTGTTGAATAGCATACTGTAAAAAGAATCAGTCTATGACTTTAAAATCTGGTTTTGTTCAGTTTTAAGCTGCATAACCTTTGCAAGTCATTCTATTGCTCACCACTGGAAAAAGGAAAAAAAAACTAAATCATAGTCATTTTATTGAGTATAGTATTTTATTGCATATGGGATATGCTAGAGAGTACATATAATTTTATTCCCAAAAATAAGTCTCCTCTGAGGTAGGTACTGTCGTCGTCATCATTTTACAGATCAGTAGTCTGAGACTCAAGAGAGCTAGCTTGACCTAAGATCACAAAACTAAAAAGTGACAGAGCTAGGATTTGAACCAAGCACTGTTGGTTCCCAAAGCCACTACTTTCAAACATTTGTGCTATGTTGTTTTCACTGTGTCTTGTTATAGTATGCTTTCCTTACTCTTACATAGTTTAAAGCTTTGTATTTAATAAGTACCATATTTTGTACAAAGTGCTTTTTATGCATTATTTTATTTGATCTTCTAAGAAACCTATGAGGTTACTACTATTGATGTTTATATTAATTACATTAACTACTACTAATAACATTTAAAAAATTAGGAATTACTCAGGGGGTAAATTATTTTTTCCAGTGCATCACAGCTGAGAAGTAGCAGATCTTGAATTTATGTGTAAGTCTATCTGATTCCAAAGTTATGACCTTTTTTATTCTTGAGTCATTTTGAAGATTAAGTAAGATAATTATGTCATCATCTTAACCCTAAGGCAAATAGCTTTTAAGTAACAGTAATAGTTTTAGTATTAGAGGCAGCATAGCAGAATAATACCGAGGTAATAGTTGAAGCTATCCAAGGGAATAAATGGATAGAGAAGTACATGTTGTAGAGAGAGCTATGCAGGATATTTACAATTTAGGAACAGCAGGAGGAGAAAGAGTTACAGGAGCATAATGATAGCTTAGAAAATACAGCAACCTGGAAACTTGAGGAAAATAATTGCAAAGGTTTGCAACATTAATGGTATTACATGCCACATAAAATTTTAGAAGGATAAGCCATTGGATACTCTTAGTAAATGACTACTTATGCTGAGATACCAGGAAACAGAACCACCATCCATCCAAGTTCCCAATGCAGAAAGAAAGCTGGAAATTTTCCTTAATTTTTTTTTAAAATGTCCCTCACTCCTTCATTCAATTAATCATTTATTTCAACCTTCTAAAAATCCCTCTCAAAATATTTGCCCTCTCTTTTCCATCCTCACTGCTTTTTCCTAGTTCAAGAAATCTTCACCTCCTGACTAGATTCCTCCAGCAACTTCTCAGTCCTTCCTACTTTTTGATGTACTGCTCTCCAGTCCGTTCTCCATTATGCAGCCAGAATGATGTTTGTAAAAGACAAATGTAATCAGGTCAGTTTTCTGCTTAAAGACAATGGGTTCTTCTTGTTTTTGGCATAGTGACTAAACATGGCTTCTATAGCCCCGTATGATCTGTCCTCTGTGCAGTTTTTCAAACTTCTCTCACCACTACTGCTCATCCACCTATGCTCCAGCTATGCCAAATTTATTTTGATTTCTAGTATCTGTCATGTGTTCTAGGACTTAATATATGCTTTCCTTTTGAAAAACAGTGTTTCCTTCCATCTTGTCTTGTCTTTCTCTCCCTACCCTCACCCCAGCCTTTCTTGGTTAACTCTTTCTTCAGATCTCAGTTGGAGTTTTACTTACTTTGAGAAATCTTTTGGGTTCCATCAGTTAGGTTCCCTGCTTTAACTCTACAGCCCCTCATTCAGCCACCAAAGCAATCACTACCCTTTATTAAAATTAACTTTCTGTCTAAATTGTCCAGACAGTAAGCTCTTTTATACAGGATTTATATGCCTGTTACCATTACTGTCCTCAGAACTTAAAACAATGCCAAACTTATAGCATATATACAATAAATACCTCTTGAATAAGTGCTATAAATTAACATATGCAACATGAAATTATTTCAGATGTTAACAATATCGTTTATAAAATGAAATTGTGGTAGGTTTTATAAACCTCAGGGTTTTCTCAGCAAAGAATAGAGGGGCACAAGGAAATACTCCCAAAACCCATATCTGGTTATTATCCCTATATTTTTATTGTGAGGCAGATATTAATTTGGTTTAATATGGTAATCTGTTCCTATGTGGACCAACTGTCATCATTCTGCTTTGCTGACTCTGTTCATGACCCAAGGTGTAAGAATTTACCTACTTTTTTCTTGTGAGCTGTTATAGAAAATGCTACCCAGTTTTCTGCCCTCACTTTCCTTGCTGTTAGACATTACTACTGATCCTTGGAAAGAGCAGTAGAATTCCCATAGATCCATGCTTCCAATTCCAAAGGGTACATAGTCAAGAGTTAAAATGTAATGGATGTAGAATGGCTGCACAACCACAAAAATAACCAAATGTATAACTACGCAGGTAAACTGAAGAATTAGGCCACAGTTCCAGTACTGAGAGTAACAAAGAACATCAGTGGAGTCACTCTTCCTTTGAGCTATAAAGACTTTAGACTGGGAGAGGTTATAAGCTTGGAAAGCTATGAAATTCAGATGACAGAGATGGAATAAGTAATAAAGCCTCAATGTAGGAAAGCAGAAGGATTCTGTGACATAAAGCTAGTGTCATTCTTAAAACTCATGGTAAGCTTTAACTTTTAGATACAAAAATGTTGGTCCCTTACATATTTTTGTAAGCTATTTGAGATTTTTGAAAATCCTGTTTCATAAAATTTTTTTCAAATAGTTTTAAATATACATTATAAGAAGAAATATAAAGTGACTTTCCTATAGCTTGCAATCTATTTTGGAATTAAAATGTCTTACATGGATTTTTTTAGGACAAAGTAATGATTTCTGCTGTTTAATTTTGTTTCCTGGGTTTTTATTTCCTTCCTATTTTCAGCTTTCTAAGAAGTATGGAGTCCATGTTTGTGGAGAAGGTGGAGAGTATGAAACATTCACTTTGGATTGCCCTCTATTTAAGAAGAAAATAATTGTGTAAGATATTACTTCAACTTTTTCTTCCCTTTTCTTTAATTTAAGTGATGGAAGCAACTTAGCATTAAGCTGGAGGCAACTTTTGTTGGAAGAAACAGAACACGTCCTCTAAGTGCACAAGCACTCAGTTTGTTTAATACCAGTGAAGTCGTCTGAATACCTAAATCAATACCTGACATGACGAGGCCTTCATAGAAGGCTATAAACATTTTAGACATTGCACTTTCGTTTACTTGCTGATTATGGCCTGCAGTAAAACCAGTACCTACACACTGACACTTTTATCCGTTCATGAAGTGTGAATTGCCTGTATTATTTATCTTTCATTACAGCTACATTTGATAAACTGCCACATCAGTAGCCTGTGGGTTCCATTAACTCCATCCTCTTTTTCCTTTTTCTTGACTTTAACAACTTAGAATGGTAATACTAAACATTTCTCTTCAATTATTTGGGGTCGTTCTTACATAAAAACTTTTTTATAAACAAATTCAATTTATGGTGAATACTCTGATTTCCTTGCCATAAATTATTAAAACCAATGTGGTGGAAAAAAAAAGGAAGTTTCTTCAATTTGTTACATTATTATCCATACTCTATCTAATTTATGTGACTCTGCATATGCTAAGAGAATACTATATCTGTCTGGTTCAAATATTATTGATAAAAAGGTGAAGAACACCTCTAAGGGGAGAAAAATATAAACTTTCCCATGCAGAATGATTTGATTATAAAAAGAGTTTTCCCCAAAACAGTGATTGAATCCTTATTGTACAATAAAGTCAGAGAAATCAAGGTGGTTCTAGAAGCTTTTTATAAGATACATTTTGCCCCCAAATTCCAATTAACATTTTTAAAACCTTGTAGAAAAGACTGGTATAATACTCCTTGTCTGGAAGTAATTTAAAACATTTTTAACTGGAACATTTTGCAATTCATTTCATGTCAATTAGTATGTGACTGTTCACCTCTAGATGCAGATTTTTAGATCAGAAAATGAGTTTTTTTCCTGAGGAACCTTGATGAAAAGAATTACGGCCTAACCTTTAAGAGAAAGGGACAATAGCAAGACAACTGTAGGTCCTCAAATAAAAAATCTGCATTATTATTACTTCTTATTTTCAATGTATATACATATGCATATCAGAAGTAGAAACTAAAATCCTAATGTGTTAATGAAAGTGATCATTTCCTTCACTCTATTAATGAACATGTTTTTAATGCTAGTATTTAATCCAATAGTATATTTCTATTTGAATTGTCAACATTACTACTGTTACAAAATTTCTAGATATGGAATAGATAAATGGATGGATAGATAGATAGATGGATGGACTGAAAGAAGGAAAAATAGGAGGAGCGTAAAGAAGGATGATTAAATTCTATAATTAAAATAGTGTGCTCTTATTTACTCTCACCTACTCCTGTTTTCTGCCTTAACTGGGTATAGGTCAGCACAAAGCATCATAATATGACATTTAGCAAGTGATAATGAATCAAGTACTTTCCATATGTACCTTTTCACAACTGTTCTGTGTCACCTGGGAATTTATTTAAACTTGTGAACTATTTTTCTTGTATTTAAATTTTTAGAATGCAGAAACTATATATCATTGGAATATATGTTTATATGCATATATACATGTACATATAAGCATGAAGTATGCAATAAGAGAAAGTGTATTCATGCAAATAATTAAAAATCAATTTGGGTTTATGATAGTATCAACTGTTATATATGAAAATGAAGATACTTAGCAACATTTAAGCATGCATTTATTCATTTATTCCACATATGTCTGATGAATATCAGGCAAATATTCTGTACTGAGCTCAAGGTGGGGAGTGTGGGGCAGGTACACAAAGATGAAAAACTTGGTCCCTCTCTAAAAAGTAAGACAGCGCACAAACACAACTATACTATAGTGGATGTGTTATGGAAGGGCTATAAACGCATTACTAAAGCATACAAAGAATAAAAGTAGGAAAATCTGAGAATGTCAAGGAAGATTTCACAGAAATGCCATTAGAGCTTCTTTGAGCATGTCTTTGTATCCCAGAGATATCTGTGTATAGTTGTCATTTCAGAGGAGAGGTAGAAACAAAGACTCATGACTGAATTTCAAAAGATAGCAGGATTTTTGGTTTCAAAGTAAGGAGTTACTGTTAACCTTCTGTTTCTAGTAGCAATAACTGGCATGAGAAGGGGAGGCCTGAAACCTTTTCTATTGACATACTACTTCAGACTAATTATACTTACGGTGCACTCCATTATCAGAGATATCAAAACCAAGCTGCCTAGATAAAGCGTAGCTAAGACTCAAGGTCATCTTGCAAGGCTAGGTTCAGCAACAGAGAGATTGAAATTTAATATAAAAGTGAAATTATGCACAGAAACTGGAATTTGAATCTGAATGGTGAGCCAAGAACAGACAACTCTGGAGTAAATGGAGAAACAAGACTGGGGCTAACATACCAAGAAGGGATCAAGTCAGAGGGTCAGATGGTAGAAACACAAAGGGTTTCTTTGCTTCACTTTGTCTTTCTTCTCCTCATTATAGCTAAAGGCATCTTTTAGTTAATGTAGCCAGTGATGCAGGTTATATCTTTCTAACAGAATCCTGCTATATGATTCCGTTTCTATTATACTATGAATTGCTTTCCTTTTAATGTTAGAGAAGTCCTTTATGTTATTTTTCTTCATAAAAACACTAATTCAGAGATACATACATCCCCATGTTCTTTGCAGCTTTGTTACAATAGCCAAGAGCTGGAAACAACCTGAGTGCCCATTGCCACATGAACTGATAATGAAGATGTGGTATGCTCAGTTATAAAGTAAGATTAAATACTGCCATTTGTACAACATGAATGGATCTAGAGGGAATTATCTTAATAAGTTAAGTCAGGAGAAAGACAACCATTGTATGATGTCACTCATATATATGAACCAAATCAGACAAAAATAGACTTTTGATATATAGAATTAAATCAGTGGTTCCCAGAAGGGAAAAGGGGAAGGTGGGTGAGCAAATCAAGTGAGAGGGGGCATTATACGGTCATGGATAGAATTGTACTGTTTGTGTATATAATATAATGTATTATATACAGATGTTGATTTACTATGATTCATAGTTTCAACCAATATAATCTCATGATGCAATGATTTTAATGAAATTTTTTAAATAATAAAAATAAGGAAACCCAACATTAACCTGTAAGAAGGAAATGTTATTTTTCTTATGCACTAACAAAATGAATATTTGATATAAAAGTTCATGAATGATCATTGAATTTTTTTATCATCAAATTTTTTTTCTATCTCTGATCTTTCAAATGGAAAGAAAAAATGTTTTGCCCATGAAAATTTAACACTCTGGAGCCAAGTATTTTGAGATTTCTTCTACTGCCACTAAATAACTATGCATTACAAAAATTAATTAAAAATATTTTACATTAGTGGCAAAAGACTCAAGTAAGCAATTTAGTTGCCTGTAACAGTTAAAATGCTAACAATGTGTTAATATAAACAATAGAACTTTTCTCAAGGTATTGAGATATAAGGAATTTCTATTTTTAAAATTCAGTAGAATGCAAAACACTATTGCTTTCTTAATAAATAAAAATAATTAGTTATTGGGACTTCATACATAATCTTAGTTATTCATATCTGCTTTACAGGATATCTTTGATAAAAGTTGAGTTAATTTACATGTATCCATATGGTGCCAGCAAGCAGTTCATACCATT
Source organism: Solenodon paradoxus (assembly GCA_004363575.1). Lineage (NCBI taxonomy): Eukaryota > Metazoa > Chordata > Mammalia > Eulipotyphla > Solenodontidae > Solenodon > Solenodon paradoxus. The sequence continues at coordinate 533,578 of RJWH01000283.1, read as the reverse complement.
TTACCTGAATGTGGTAATTACTATGTCAGACAATCAATTTTAATAGCAATGATATTACAGTGTGAAGAGTTCATCTAGAGCTTAAAACCATCACCAGCATTGCTTTTGTGAAGGATAATTGAGATTCTGTGTGAAACACTGAATGAATTACCTCTTGAAAATGAAAAGAATAATGATGATAAAGCACTATTGTTCAATGGTTAGCTCATACCAAGAAAATTTGTGAAAATGAAATTGAATAAGAGCTTTAAGTCTCAAAACTGTTCAGAATTTTTAGTGAACCTGAAAGTTGAACTGCATATCCTTGCAAAGATAAGAAGTTTCAATGTCTTCACTTTTTCTTAAAACTTTAGCATACTTGATCTTTTTGCCAATTAAATATTGGATTATTAAAAATACATTAATCACTACATGATGTATATCAGTGGAAATAAACATAAAATGAGGATTTTTGGTCTCTCCTAATCACAAACAGAAGTGATTTGCCATATTTTACGTAGTAGATAAATGTACTGTAAAATGTTTATATTTCAGGGATTCTTCAGAAGTGGTTACACATTCAGCGGATGCTTTTGCACCTGTGGCTTACCTACGCTTTTTAGATTTGCACTTGGAAGACAAGGCAAGTAAATATAAGATTCACTGAGTTCAAGAGAAAATTGAGGTATATGGATTGGCTCTGCATATATAATTCTATAGCAATAGAGTAAAAGATAAAATTGATATTCACTAGTGAATTTTTCAGGTGTTCTATCAATAAGAATTTTGCAAATGTTTATAGTTTTAAAAACTCTTAAGATATTACATTTCTGAAGAGGTTATAATTCAGGTGAAAAGTATTATATACAAAAACAAGAAGATGAGACAGCATATAACCAACAATCGCATTATATAACAAAAATTCACTTGTGACACTTAAACACAGGGAAGGGTTTGAGAATGAATTGGATCTTCATTGTACAGGGGTTAAGAGGAGAGGAAAAGGAAATAACTTTTTTCCCCAAAAGATCCAAGGGGACAGATATACAAGAGAAAGATGGAAAAAGGTTAAAATTATGATAAATAGTTTTATTTTATATTTGATTATCAAGATACAAGAGAATGCAATTCAAAGATGTTTTCTGAACTAGAAAAAGATCTGGAATATGACCTTTTGATTAAAAGTTCTTCTCCTTGAAATGTTTGCTTTATATTTGTTACCATAGGAATGATAGCTAAAATTATTCAAAGAAATCAGGATAGTGAGAGAAAAAAGATTGGAAAAGGTCTTCTACATCTTAGGTGTTCTTAAAGCAAGTCATATGTATATATGCATGTATGTATGTATGTATGTATGTATATGTGTATATATATAAAAATCCTGAGATTTCTGGGACTAAAATTATTTTATATCTTTGGCAATCCTCTTCAGATTCTATATCATATTTATATAATATATATATAAAATATAACGACATGCCTGTAGAGATAGTATATAATATAATGAGAGTTTCCAAAAGTCTAGTTATTAGTGTCATTTCTCCAGAAAAGTTAGGATAAACAGAATGGAAAAAGGACATTGAAGTGGAAAAATTACTACCAGTGGCCTTTCATTAGAAACCTAGTAACTTTCAAAAGAATGAAGTTAAACTCTCTATACTGTCTTCAGCCCACCAAAACATCTAGGTCTCTGCTACTTTTGCTACTGCAAGAAAATCGAAACTACTGAATTCTGTTTAGATACATCAGCAGTTACGTGTTCAGATCTACATATATTTATTATTTATCTTCGTGTTTTAGTTTTTCGTTGGTCTTCACAGTGCATTTGTCCTGCTTCAGAAAAGAATGTTATTTCTTTAGGGTGGGATATTCACTGACACTAAATAACCAAGATACCTTTTCCTTCTTTTTCTTTTAGGTATCATCAGTGCCTGACAACTACAGGACATCTAATTACATACATAATTCTTGAAAAAAAATTTGAACACTTTACTATGCTACCATCGCTTTATGAAAAAATACATAGTATTTTTTTAAATTATTATATCCAGCTTTTTCTCATATTTTTATTTCTTAGAAATACATATCTTTATTGGAAGAAGGTAATAGAACCATTGATTTATTAGGGAAATGTGAATTAATTGCCTTGTTCATTAATATTTCCAACTTCCTCAGAATTTGTTCTCTCTGATTTTTGTTGCATTATACTCATGACATCTATGTGATATGGTCCCACTTATTTCCTTTTACTTCATCTCTAACTCTCATTTCTGTAATATTTCTTTGCTTTCATCATTCTTTTCATCATTTATTTTCCTCCTCTCCTGTTCTCATCTCTGCCTTAATATGACGCAGAGGCATTTGAAAATGAGGATAGAGATAAACACTTTATTTAGTCAGTCAGTTTTTTATTCTACTGGTTATTATCAGAGTGATGTACCATTCTTGTTTTGAATATATTTATTGTTTCAACATTATTGACCAATCAGGAAGACTAGCATTAACTTTTATTACATATTTTATAACATTTAAAAATGTACTTTTTGGCTATATTACTTATTACCTATTACTAACTTTATTTTAAATAGACTTTATTCTTTAGTGAAGTTTGAGTTCACAGCAATATTGGCCATAAATTACAGTTCCCATATAAGTGCTGCCCCTCAACCCCTGCCAGTCACAATGTTCAGCACTATCAACATCTGACATCAAAGTGATATTATTTGTTACCACTACAATATGAACAACGAACCTAAACTGACACATCATTTAGCCAAAGTTCACAGTTTACATTACTGTTCACTCTTAATGATGTATATTCTATGCGTTGGGGCAAATGTATATGACATGTGCCCACCACTAAAGTATACTGAATAATTCCACTGCCCTAAAAATCCTGTCTTCTGCCTATTCACGCATTCTTTCCCTAACCCTCGACAATCACTGATCTTTTTACTGTCTTTAATTTTGCCTTATCATATATTTGAAATCCTACAGTATGTAAACTCTTTAGATTAGCTTCTTTCACTTAGTAACATGCATTTTAGGTTCCTTTATCTATTTTATGAGTTTTTAAGAGGTGAATAATATTTCATTGTCTTTATATACCATAGTTTATTTATCCATTCACCTACCAAAGTAAAATTTGGTTGCTTCCAGGTTTTGGCAATGATGACTAGAACTGATATAAATATCCATATACAAGTTTTTGTAGACATAAGATTTCAACTCTTTCGGGTGAATCCCAAGGAGTATGATTTCTGGATCACATGGTAAGAATATTTTTTGTTTTATGAGAAACCACCAAACTCTTTTAAACTCTTTTGCATTCCCACCAGCAATGAATGAGAACTTCTGTTGCACCAGTGTTGTCAGTGTTTGGGACTTTTACCATTCTAATAGGTTTGCTGTCGTATCTCGTCGTTGTTTAATTTGCATTTACCTGATGAAGTATGATATGGACCATCTTTTCATATCCTTATTTTTCATCAACATATTTTCTTTGGTGACCTCAACCAAAGAAAATTCACTTTTTTTCTATTTTTAAATGGCATTTTCTAATTCTTGAGTTTTAAGAGTTCTTTGTATATTTATCAACTATATCTTTTGTAAATATTTTCTTCCTCTTTGTGGCTTATCCTCTTATTCTCTTTATATTGTCTTTCACAGAGCAGAAATTTTCATTTCAATAAAATCCAGCTTATCAGTGATTTATTTCATGGATCATATCATTGGTATTATGTTTAAAAAGTCATCACCAAATCTAAGGTCATCATAGATTATTCTATGCCATCTTCTAGGATTTTTATAGTTCTGTATTTTAAATTTGAATCTGTGACCCATTTTGAACTTATTTTTGTAAAGAGGTACAAGGTCTGTGTCTAGATTCTTTTTTTAAAATATGTAAGTATCTAGGTGTTCTAGCATAATTTTTTGAAACTATTTTTCCCCATGATAATGTTTGTTCATTTGTCAAAGATCAGTTGACTCTATTTGTATTAAGCTAATTATGTGCTCTGTATTCTTTCCAGTGATCTATTTGTCTATTCCTTTGCTTTCCAGTGCCATTCTCAGTGTGAATTCAGAGACACATAGTTCCTTTCCCAGAAATCCCATTGTATCTCAATGACTTGCTTAAAGCTTTGGCCAATCCACTAGCTTTATTCCTGAGCCCTCCTGTTATGTAGAGAAAGTTGGTAGAGGGAAAATAAATATGATTGCTGAAAGAAAGATGAATAAATGCTAATGGACACATCTTCTACATGTTTTATCAAAAATTTCATTGTCATTTCAAATTCATATTGACAAATTAACACATCATCCCCAAATAATAATGAAATCTAGAATGCAGTACCTTAGTACCACTCTGAAAATTTGTATCTATTCCTTACATTCCTAGAGTTTCCATTCCTTCACATATTTGCAATGGCTTGACCTTAGTTACTTTGATGGACTACTATTGTTCTTTTCACTCTTCATAATCCTTTTCCTTGAAAATACTGGCTAATATCTCACTGAAAATTTCCCTTATCGTGGTTATATGTACTGTCCTGTACTAACTTTTCTTCTGTTCTGTCAAGACTTTTTCTTTCTCCTTTAGCTTCTCTGCTTCTTACTTGCAACAGGTAAACATGCCTCAAATTCTTTCAGTGTTTTATTTTTTTTTTGTCTTTTCAGAGAGTTTACTTTTCACTTCTCTGTAGATCATTCTCAAGTCACTCTCTTTCTTTGTGCCAGTATCTACCATTTCTCCTAAAGTTCTTTCCTTACTTTTGACCAGGGGCTGGACATGACTGCTCATATGTATCAAACTCATCATGTACAAAACTTGGACTCATTATTCTTTCCAAGTGTATTTGTCCCTATTTGTGTTATTTAGCACAACTCTTTTCCCTTGGTAACTCAGGCAGAAACTATTGGCATCATCGCTTTCATTTACCATGAACATTCAATTAGTTATATAATTCTTTATATGCTAGTTATAATGTGTATCGTACACCAGTCATTCCCCATGCCAATATTTCTAGTTAATAGTATGTCTTGCCCAAATTCTTACACAAGAAACAGCTTTATTAAGTGGGCTCCTTGCTTTCATTCTTCCCATATTCTATTCCACTGGCATATTGATTTTCCTTTCTAGTTTTTGTTTCTCTTCACAAAATTCGTATTTGTGCTACATTGTTTTATAAATAAAGAAAATATTTGGCCATGAATTGAAAGCCATTTGCCAGGAATCCATAACATTCTTTTTCATGCATGTTCCCATGGTTCCCATATATGTATCCTCTGCTCCAGTAATACAGAACCATTGGCTCTACTATGACTTTTACTCGTCTCCCCTCTAGTCTTTTATTCTCTAATCTTGTCTTCCTCTCTTCTTCCCTTTGTTTAACTGTTCACATCCTGTACATGATATATGATTGAGCTCAGTCTTATGCATTTACACACACTAGAGAAACTGCCTTACATTGTCTCTTCCTTTCTTAATCAGATTTATATTACAGGTGTTTAAGGTCTTATTATTTGTACTAGATTGTGAATTTCCTGAGAACTGTTCCTTTTTAATCTTTATACTCTAACAGTTATTAGTTCTGCAATAAGAACTTGTAATTTAACTGATAGTTATTTTTATACTTTATTTTTTTCTTACAGAATTTTATAAACATGCTTCCATTTCCTATTGCAGTCCATTAAATGAAAGTCATTTTTTGTTTATTTTTCTTTTACTTTGTTTTTGGAGGAAAATGCTCCAAGCAAACTGGAATGTAAAATAAAACCTTTAGAGAGGTTGTTAATGTAAAATTTAAGTTATCACTAAGTTTTTAATTTATATACAGTGAGCCTTAAACTTTTCCATTGAATAATCAACCTATTTAAATTTTACCTTAAGTTAAAATCTTAAATTATTAATGTGAGTATAAAAATTATAGCAACTAAATGTGGGCTCCCAAACAAAATAACTGAATAATGGAAAGCTCTGGGTTAAAAATGGGGAAATATATTAAAATTTCTTTGGGGTCCCTGACTTTATTGCTTATGGCAAACTTGATGATAAAATGTACCATACATCACTACAATGACAGGCTTGAGAAAATGAAAAATACAAAGCTTTACATAAATCAGCCAAAAGATCATATTAAAATGCATAACCTTTAACAGAAGAATCAAGACTTCAACTTTTAACTATTCAGAAGTTCTTTCTTCCTTATGTAGTTGTTTTTAGATTTTTCAAACAGCTTTATGGGAAATAATATTTCAAATTAATTGTCAGCAAATCCATTGCATTTATAAGGAGACAGGGTTCACAGATATGGAGTCGTAGTTTTATTAATGTGCTCTACTATTTATTTAATTTTGATTTTTGTTGAAATAATCTCATGGGACAAATTATACATTCTATATAATAATAATAATAATAGCTCATACTCTTAAAAGCTGTAACTTTTGAAGACACCCTTGTCTTATAGCCCATTCTTGGCTCTAGCTTCTAAATTTTATTTTGTTTTATTTCAGAAATATCAAATATCTTGAAAAGAAATTATAACATTACAGTATTTTGTAGTTTTATGTTTCTGTTTAATCTATCAAATACTAATAAGGACCTACCCTGTTTTAAAAAATGGCTATGCCTATGTGGCATTTACTATAAATATAGCACATTAATGAGTAATTCCAGTTCAAATTTAAAAGTTAATTACTGTTAATTATTCCAAGCATCATGGTTACAGTGGCAGATATCACTAGCATGACTAATCTGAACTGAAGTTATGATCAGAATATATTGTTGACTCAGGGGATGTGTAAAAACATGATCCTGGTTTTCTAAAACTAGTAGTGGAACCAGTGAGCTTATGTAGTTATTTATATTTGAATAAAGATATTAAGATCTATATTAATAATAACAAAACTATTATATTGATTTCTTGGGGAAAGGTATAAGAATGGGAAAAATAAAGAGAAACTTCATTCTGTATATGTCTATAATTTGACTTACAATGAGCACATTTTTTTAATTAAAAATATTTGTTAGAAAAATTAATTGAGGTGAAGGGGATATGATGTATTGAGTTATAATGCTAAATAAATACTTAAATGTTATTCTATAAAATTTTAGTTGTCTAGGTAGAAAGAGACATATGGGGACTCTAAAATTTACTTTCCATAAAATCCAAATGAATCTATGTGCATTGAAATTTAACTGATCCTATTGAAAACTCTAAGCAGGGACCCTTAGGGAAAACGATAGATGATAGATAAACATTTATCCCATGAGATTATTTCAACAAAAATCAAATATAAGGACTAAGTGATAGTAGGGCACACAAGTAAAACTTGGATTCAACTTCTGTGAAACTTGTCTCTTCATAAGTGCAATGGCTTTGCCAACAATTAATTTCTAAATATGGGATCGCAAATAGATAGATGGATAGATAAAAAGATGATTAACAGTGTTCTGATATCAGACCTCTTGAGAATATTGTACATGGGAACATGCTCGCCCCACTTATAGTAGCCTATATACATTTGAAGATCCCCTCCATGAAAAGGATCAATTTTATTTATCAACATTTGGTTTAGCAAAAATTTCTACACTAAACCCCCTCCCCATCTTTGTCTAGAGATTAAAAGGGGAAAACAAAAAAAAAATGATGCGATGCAAGGAATTTAGTAGATTTCAAAACTCAATTATATAAACCTCAGTGATACAACTTGTGTTTTGGATGGATTTGGTTCTCAAGACCCACTTGGTCACTACTGCTGTAAATGGTCATTTGAGCATATTGATAAGCAGATTCACTTAAAGGTGTAGAGTGCTACTTGACTCATTTTTGTTCCTAAAGCATAGATTTTGGTAGTAGCAACAATGCACCGTTGTCTCAGGAGTCAAAATGAGCTGAGAAAAAATGCTTTTGTTTCCAAAATCAATGGGACATTTATTAGCTTATGGAAGAATAATATAATCAATTGATTTCCTTCTTACCTTATAAACTATATTTTTTAATAATTATTTGTTATGTTCTTCTATACAGCTGCTTTATTTAAAAAAATAAACTTTCTAATTGATGTTTTCATAAAGTTTCACTGGTGATTTCTTATAAAAGAGAAGTGGTACACAATTTATTCATTTAACATGTTTTTATTAAGTGCTTTTTTATTATATTCAGCACTGTTCATATACTATGAGTACAATGAGTTGAACATCCAAAAACTACTTCCTTCTTGGAGCTTTTATCCTTATGGAATAAGACAAATAACTCAAATATATAGAGTAAAAGGGATGCTTTTTAAAAACTGCCTTAATTAAAAATAGGGATTAGAGTTTATGGGATAAGAAAGATTTAGCCCATAAAAGGGTAAAATAAGGTAGTCCTTTTGGTCATATGCCAGATATAGTGGTGATGAACTTTGTGTGTTTGGAATAGTGTGGGTGAGAAGTAAAGATACTGCTTGAAGCCTATAAATACAGCCGCAGTATGATCTAGTGATTTGGAAGAAAGCGCAAAAGAAAATATTCAGAATTAAGCAGAGAAAGACAAAGAAAATACACAGGAGAGGTTAAGAGAGTGGAAATAATGAGAAGATCTAGAAAGTGTAATTAGACTGTTGGAAAGAGAGAGGGATAATGGAAAACGTGTAATATTTGAAAAGATAATGGCTGAGAATTTTCAAAAATGATGAAACAGATCAAGGTACAGATTTAGAGAGTCTTATGAACCATAAAAAGAATAAAAATCTCCATATTTAGGTATATGATGATAAAAACTGCTAGAAGTCAAAAATAAAGAAAACTGAAGAGAGCCAAAGTACATTAAAAACATGATGCATTCAGAGAAGCAAGTATTATAATGAACATAAATTCTAAGCCAAAAAGAAGTTACAACAATGGAAACTATCTTCTGTAGTACTAAATAAAAATAAGTGTCATCATTCAATTCTGTACCCAGTAAAAATATCTTTCAAAAGTAAAAATTATATAGCTTTCAGGATGGTAGTAATGTGGTTTTCAAAAGTTACTGAGTTTGTCCATTTTATGTAATTTTTCCTCAAAAAGTAAGCAATATGTAATTCTAGTTAATATTTGTGTTAAGGATGTAGCATCCTTTAGTTCCCGGTATGATTCTCTTAGTAATACATTTTCTTAGTTTTTTCATTAAATGTCTTCAGTTTTGTTTTTATATCATTTTATTAAAAAATTTTAAACATACAGGAAAGTTGAAAGAACAGAAAAATAAAGACTTTTCCAGATTAACAAGAGCTGAGGAAATGTATCACTAGACTTAACCTTCTTTACTGGTATTGTTAAATTGAATTCTTCACGGTGGAAAAATAATATACTAAATAGCAACATGAAAATATAAACTCTTAGAGAAAAGTAAATATAAAAACATACACAGAATACTGTAATACTATAATGGTGGTGTATAGTTTTAATTCTAGCAATGAATTTTATAAATAATAAAAATAACTATATAAAACTAGGTTAAAGGATAAAAATATACAAAGATGTAATTTGTGATACCCATACCAGGGAAATATAAAGGAACTGAGTTTTGTATGTGATTAATGTTAATATCAGTTTAAGACAGTAATCACAAAGGAAATATTTATATTATTTGCAGAAAATAAAATGAGATAGGAATCAAGGTACATCACTACAAAAAAGCTAAACAAAACACAATACAGCTGAAAGGAGTGACAAATTAAAGGTAAAAAACAATTAGCAAAATAATTACTTAAAATATGATTGGATAAAACTCTCCAATCAAAAGACATAAAGTGACTGAATATAAAAAGGTAACTATATGCAGTTTATAAGATACACATTTTAGATATAAGGACATATGTAAAATGAACATGAAAGAATGGAAAAAGATAGTCCATGAAAATGGTAGTCAACAGACATTAAGGAAGGTAATACATGAAGCAAACACTGGTAGAATTAAAGTGAGAAATAGCATCAATTACTGTAGAGATTTCAGTTCTTTCCACCTTCAATAATGTAGAGGTAAACCAGATCAATGAGCAATAAGAAAAGAGAGGACTTAACAATACTATAAACTAATTGACCTAATAGACATAAAGATAATATTCCATCCAGCAACAACAGAATACATTGTTCTCAAGTGCACAGGAGGATTCTCCAGGATAGATCACTTACTAGACAAGAAAAGAAATCTTAAAAAGATTGGAATCATACCATGCATCTTTCCCAATCACAATGGAATGAAACAGTCAATTACAAAAGGAAAATTGAAAAATATCCCAACACAGTTAACACATTGTTGAATATCTGATGGGTCAAAGAAAAAAACCCAAAACACTACAGCAATTAGACTCCTTGAGACTAACAAAATTGAAAATAGGACATACCAAAATGTTTAGAATGCAGCAAAAACAGTGCCAAAAGAAAACTTTATAGCAGTAAACACATGAAAAACAAAAGTTCAATTTATCAACTTAAATTTACACCTCAAATATAAAAACACACTAAACTGAAAGCCAACAGAAGTAAGAAAATATTAAAGATTAAATTTGAAATAAAATGAGAATAGAAAAAGGACTAAGATTTGTGTTTTTTAAAAGATCAAACTAACAAACTTTAAGGAGTCTAGACACAAAAATGATAGAGAAATTGCAACTGGTGTTACAGAAATAAAAGGATCATAAGAGACTACATGAACAATTACATGCAGTATAATAATCTTGATGAACATTGATGCAAAAATCCTCAACGAAATAAAGCAAATTGAACTCAACAACATATTAAAAATTATACACTCAAAACAGGAAGATGGCAGAAATGAATCTCTGATCTGAGTCGGGGAGACAAAGACAACTTTGAGGCAAACACACCAACAGAAAGATCATCAATGCCCCAATAACTTAGGAACAATGTAACCACATCTAGAGGCTCACAGAAGGGAGTACAAATACATCTGAGACAGAGGTGGGTATGGAGTAGTTCAACAATGGCAAAATGGCTGAAAGTGGAAACATTTGAAAGAGAGAAGCAGTTTGGTGCACTCCGGCAGCCTTTAGCATTATACATCTGGAATATTTGAAGCCCTGCACACCTTAAGTGTGTTCTGGCACCATGCACATGGATCATTTGGAGCCTCACGCTCTCAGAGGCTTCTAAGGCTAGCTGACATGCCTCGGCACCAAACTGGGTGGTTATGACACCATATATTCTTTGGCAGTATATTCTTTGATGGTGGGGTTCCAGACAGATATAAACAGCCTACTCTCCCATGAGATACAGGGCTAGCTAGAAACCCACAGAGGGAGATTACTGGAGATTCATATGCAAGTATAGAGGGAAGCACAAAGACAGAGGGCTGCCTAAAATCCAAGTTCTCACACATGTTGGATGCACAGCAAAGAGCACTAGGAAAAACAGCATCCTCCTCCCTCCCAGACCCCACCAATGGAAAGAAATTCTAATACCACAGTGTATGCAGAGCTTAGCCAATTCTGGAGGCTTAGCGAAGGCTGGCCAGTTGACATCAGCAGACTCAGTTTCCCTCAGGCCCACCAGAACAAAGCAGCAACACTTTTCCCCCCAGCTCATCGACCTACAAGACCCTCCCTACCCAGAAGCCATACCCTCATCCCCAAAATAATTAAGAAGTTACAGAAAAGTCACAGTGCTAAAGTCAAGACAGAAAAGAAAGTCATGTTAAAATCTTAAGTCATTCATAGAAACATGAATGGCCCAAAATGAGGAAGATGTTGGGGGCTCACCAGAAAAAAATAAAACTCCATTAATATGTAGGGACAACCTAGCAAATAGAACTTTCAAAATAATAGTTATTATAAAAGCTGAATGAGATGCAGGAGGCACACACAACTACCCAACGGCAACTGGATGACCTTAGAAAAGAAGTGACAGATCAAAAGGAAAACATCACCAAGACGATTGAGGCTACGAAGAAAGTCCCTAGCAGAAATGCTAGAGATGAATACAATCAAGGAATTGAAAGTAAACATGGGAAACTCAAAAAACAGACTTAACCTGCACAGGAATAAGTATCAGAAATTGAAGGCAAGGTAACAGAGGCAACACTCACTGAAGAGGAGAGAGAAACAAGATTGAAGGAAAATGAAGAAACCCTACAAGTAATATCATACACTATGAGAACAAACATAAGGATAATAGTTGTCCCAGAAGGAGAGGAAACAGAGAAAGAAACAGTAAACCAATTTAAAGAAGTAATAGAGAATTTCTCATATCTGTTACAGAAAGTTTCCTTGGAGATTGAAGAGACAGAGAGAACACTAAAATTTATAAATGTAAATAGACCTAGCACAAACACATCATAAAATAGCAAAAGTCAATGACAAGCAAAAATTACTCAAGACTGCTAGAGAAAAGAAACACTTTACCTAAAAAAGCACACCCATCCAGGCTATCATCAAACTTCTCAATAGAAACTCTATGGGCTGATAAGGCATCAGCTCACAAAAAAAAAAAGATCAGAGTACCATTAGATACTGCTCCAAAACCCAATTCTAGAGAGTACATAGCTTGAAAGCAGAAAAAAATTGGACAGAGTAGACTCTGAAAATGACCCAAAAGAAAAATGAAACTTAAGCAAAGGAAATGAAGCAAAAGGCCTAGAAACCCAACAGAAAAAGAGGCTCAAATGGTAATAATAAATTCCTGTATTTCAGTCATCACCCTAAACATGAAAGGACTGAACTCACCGATCAAAAGAAATAAGGTGACTGGAGAGATTTAAAAAAAAAAAAAAAAAAAGACCCATCAATATTATGCCTTCAAGAAACTCATATCAGATCCCAAGATAAACATAGGTTGAAAATCAAGGGCTATGGAAAATTATATCAAAGCAATAGTGATGAAAGAATCAAGAACTATAATATTAATATCAGACAAGACAAATTTCCAACTAAAAATAGCATCATTAGGCAAGGATGAACAGTGCATTAAGATCAAGGGGTAATCAATCAAGAAGAAATAACTATCATCAACATATGTACTCAATTCAGAACAATCTAAATATATAAAACAAATACTGACAAACTGAAAAGTATATTTTGACAGCAACATCATGATAGCAGGGGACCACAACATTATACTTATGTCAATGTATAGATCATCCAGGCAGAAAATAAAAAAAAGAAATAAGGATCCTAACTGAAACAATAGATCATATGAACCTAATAGACATATATAGGGTGTTCTATCCCAACAAAAAATATGTATACATTCTTCTTAATCCACATGAACATTCTCAAGAATAGACCATATCTTGGGACACAAAAAAAGTGTCAGCAAATTTAGTAAGATGCAAATTATACAAAGCATCTCTGATTACAAAGGCGTGAAATTAGAAATGAACAAAAAGTACAAAGCTCCAAGAAACACAAAGATGTGGAGATGGAACCAACATGCTTATGAACAATTCATGGATCATCAAAGAAATTAGAGATGAAATTAAGACTTTCCTGGAAACAAATGAAAATTCAGAGACAAGCTACCAGACATATGGGATGTGGCAAAAGAAGTTTGGAGAGAAAAGTATGGCCATACAAGCACACATCAAAAACCAAGAATCCAAATTAAATATCTAGCCACACACCTGAGGGGACTAGAAAAGGAAGAACAATCAAAACCAAAAATCAGCAAAAGCAAGGAAATAATAAAAATTAGAGCAGAAATAAAATCAAAAAAAAAAAAGAACATCCTAATGATCAATAAATCCAAAAGCTGGTTCTTTGAAAAATAAAATAGATACAGTCCCTAATTACACTCACTAAGAAAAATAGAGTGAAAACCCTAATAACGAAAATCAGATATGAAAGAGGCGAGATTACAATTGATATCACAGAAACATAAAAGATCATGAGAGATTATTATGAACACTTATATGCTAACAAACTTATCAATCAAGAAGAAATGGACATTTCTAGAATCCTACAACCTCCACAAACTGAACCAGGAGAACACAGACCAATCACAAGCACAGAAATTGAAACAGTTGAAAACAAATCTCCTCCAAATCAAGATCCCAGGTACAGATGATTTCTAGTGAATTCTACTAAAAATTCAAAGAAGTGCTAATGCTCATCCTCCTTAAACTCTTCCACAAAGTTGAAAAGGATGAAAAGCTCTCAAATTTATCTGAAGCCAATATCAGCCTAAATCCAAAATTAGACAATGAGCACCAAAAAAGAAAACTACAGCACTATATCACTGATAGATATAAATGCAAAAAATTAACAAAATCCTGGTAAGTTCAACAGCATATCAAAAAGTATAGAGCACAATCAAGTGGGATTTATTCCAGATAGCCAAGGATGGTTCAACATATGCAAATCAATTAATGTAATATACTGCATCAGTAAAGCTTAAATCAAAAACCACATGACCATCTCAATAGATGCTGAAAAAGCTTTTGACAAGATTAAACAACCATTCAAACCCTCATCAAATATGAGAAGGCAAATACCTCAACATAAAAAAATCAATATATGACAAACCCACAGAAAACATAACCAATGGTAAAAACAAAACCCCCCCCCAAAAAAAAAACCTGAGCCTTTCCCCTAAGATCTGAAACAAGAAAAGATTGCCCACTATCACTACTTCTATTCAACACAGTTCTGGACTCTTGGCCAGAGCAAAAGGGAAAGAAAAACACATTAAAGAATAATCAAAATTGGAAAAGTATCATTATTTGCAGATGGCATGATATTTTACCTAAAAACCCTAAATTACTGCAGCAAAGTGGCAGAATATGAAGTCAACACACAAAAATCAGTTGCATTCCTATATGCCAACAATGAAGTTGAGAAAAAAGAAATTAAGAAGGAAATCCCATTCATAATAGCATCAAAAAAGATCAAATGCCTGGGAAAAAACAACAAAGGAGGTAAAAGACCTCTACAGTGAAAATTACAGGACCTTAACAAAAGAAATAGAAGAATGGACAAAAAGATGCAAAAATATTCCATGTTCATGAATTGAGGAATCAACATAGTAAAAATGGCCATTTTACCCAAAGCAGTATATATGTTTAATAAAAGTCCTATCAAAATCCCAGGAGCATTTTTCAAGGAAAAGGAGCAAACAATACTGAAGTATGTATGAAATCACAAAAGGCCTCGAATAGCCAAAATTATTCTAAGAGGAAAAAAGAACAGTAGATGAATCACATTTCCTAACTTCAAAATTAAACTATAGAACAGTTATCATTCAAACAGTATTGTACTGAAACAGAAAGACACACCAATCAATGGAATAAACTTAAGAATCAAGAAATAAAGCAACATGTGTAAAGTACCAAGAGTATACAATAGAAGGAAAGTCTATTAAACAAATTTTGTTACAAGAGCTGGAGAGATGTCTGCAAGAAAAAAGAAATACATGAAAGTTGTATCAAAAACTGAACATGAATACATGAACTTAACTGATACATGAAAAATGTATCAAAGACCTGAACATAATAACTGAAACTATAAAATATTTAGAAGAAACAGTGAGAAAAACACTGCAATCTCAAGCTTAAAAAATGTCTTTGTGGAAGGAACAGTGACAACAAAAGAAACCAAAGAAAAACTAAAAAATTGGGAGTACCTCAAACTGAAAAGCTGCACAGCAAAAGAAGCTACCACCAAAGCAAAAAGACAACCCATGGAATTGAAGAATATATTCACACAACATACATCAGCTAAAAGTTTAATCTCGAAAATACATAAAGAGCTCCTATACCTCAACAATAATAAATCTATGACTCACTCAAAAAATGGTTAAATGAACTGAACAGACACCCATCTAAAGAAGACACACAAATGGCCTGTAGATGCCAAAAAAAAATGCTCCACATTACTCATTATCAGAAAATGCAAATAAACGCTACAATTAGATAGTACCTCACATCAGTGAGAATGGCCTATATAAAAAAGACTAGCAATAGCAGGTATTGGATGGGGTGTGGAGAAAATGGAATCCTACTAAATTGTTGGTGAAATGCAAATGGTGCAACCACTTTGAAAAACAGCATGAAGATTCCTCAAACAAACTTGGATCTACTATTTGACCTAGCACTCCCACACCTGGACTATACTCAGATGATATAAAATCAGAAAAAAACACCTGTACCCCTATAGTCATAGCAGCACAGCTCATGCTAGCCAAGATATGGGGAAAACTTACATGTCCATCAATAGATGACTGGATAAAGAATCTATGGTACATAAACTCAATGGAATACTATGTCGCTATTTAAAAAGATGAAATTGTGCGCTTTACAACAACTGGATGGAACTGGAGAGGATCCTGTTAAGTGAAATAAATGAGAAAAAAAATACAAGATGGTTTCACTCATGTGTAATATAATGAAATAAAACAAATAAACATACAAATCCCTCAAAAATAACAGGAATTAGGACTGTGGTTGGGATATGGAAGAGAAGGGGAAGAGGTAAAAACATGGTGGCAAAGGACACTGGAGCTCTGATGGTGGGTGTGAGGTGAAATATACACTAAGATGCAATTTCAGTATCCTAAAGTGAATGTGGAATTATTAACAAATAAATTATAAATATTATTTTAAACATTATACAATTTGACCAAATGAGATTTAGTCACTGAATGGAAAGATGGTTCAGTATATGAAATCAATAAAAATATACCTCAATAACAAAATGAAAGACAAAAACCACAGGATTATCACAATTGATACAGACAAGGCACGTGACAAAATTCAACAACATTCATTAGGGAAAAAACTCAACAAAGAGTAAAATGAAATTGCCTCAACATAACAAAAAAGGATGAAATCTTATAGCTATAATTATAATCAATTATGGAAAACTGAAAGATTTCCTCTAAAAGAATAGCAAAAAGACAAGAATGCCCTCTCTTTCTGCTTCTAGTTAAATATTACTAGAAGTCCTAGCCAGAGCAAGAAAGAATTAAAAAAAATTTTCTGTTGATAGACGATATGATCTTGTATGTATAAAACTTTGTGAATTCCAGAAAAATATTCTTAGAAGTAATAAACAAGTTCAACAAAATTGCCAAGATACATCAGCACACAAAAAACACTTAATAACAAGCAATCTGAAAAATGAATGAAGAAAACAGTCCCATTTTCAATTGCCTCAAAAAATAAAATATATAGGAAGAAACTTAATCATGGAAATGAAAGGTTTATACACTGCACAAAACATTACTCAAAAATTAAAGAAAACACAAATAAATGGAAAGACATCCCATGTTCATAGGATGGAAATCAATATTGTTAAGAGCAAACCATAGATTCAATGAAATTCCAATCAAAACTCTAATGACATTTTCTTTACAGAAATAAAAATGGTCATCCTAAAACTCATGTGAAATTTCAAGGGATGCCAAATAGCTAAAGAAATCTTGAGAGATAAAAACAATTACTTACAGTTCTTGATTTCAAAGCTTATTACAAATCTACAATAATTAAAGCAGTATGTTACTAGCATAATGACAGATAAGCATACCAGTGGAACAGGATAGAGATCCCAGAAATAAACACTTACGTTTCACCGCAATAAAAAGAACTAGTTTTAAAATCTTCAATTACATGGAACTCAAACAATGCATTTCTAAATAATCCATGGCACAAATAATGAATCCTAGGAAAAGTAAGTTTTTTTAACAAAATGCTTATGAAAAAATTGATGTATCAAAATGGTGACTAACAAAGCAGTATATCCAATAATATATTTAATTTTTCAACTACTCTTCATATAGAGTGTGACTGAAAATTCATGGGGTAAGCGATAATCATAAGAAATTAGATAAATAAGACCAGTACAAAAGAGATAATAAAATTAAGACATAAATTAACTATATAGAATATAAAAATACCATAGAGAGGTCACCAAAGTTAACATTTGCTTAGAAATAACTAAACTTGACCAATCCCTGATAATGCTGATTGAAAAAAAAAGATCAGTACCAGAAATCTTGAAAGGAAGACATCATTATGGTCCCTTCAGACATTAAAAAATTTTAAAGAAATTTAAAGAATATAATGCCATCCATTCTATGTTAGTGAAAATATAGATGAAAAATCACTAAAAAATTTTGATATCAGAAATATTTTAAAGATCTCTAGATTTTTGTATAGGGGTATGTGACTGATTTCTGTAAAGTAGAAAAGATAACCCCATCAATTACAATACTGTTTTACAGTTTTATTTCCCTGAAGTACATTTGTATATCCATTCCCAGTCTTATTGCAGAGTCCTTTTATTATATGTGTATGTTCTATCAAATTCTCTAGGATCATCTACATTCACTGGGTTCAAATTTTACTGATATTTGACAAATGTTTGATACATATTTGTAATAGAATCATTATTCTAATTTTTAAAATGTACTTGGAATAAAATCTGATAATTACATTAACAGGAAAATTATAAATATGTTGGACATAAGATTTAAAATTTTTTCAGAAATATTATCAAATTAAATCCAGTTATATAACAAAGGGTATAGTATTATCAAAACAAATTTGGGTTATTCCAAGGATACAAAGATACAAGGATTTATATCTGAAAATCAGTTAATATTAACAAAGATAAAATCATGTGATCATCTCTAACAGATGCATCATACTTTAATGTTGAATGATGAAATATTCCTATCTGAGTTAAAGAATACCTAAAATCACTACTTTCATTCAATCAGTGCGGAAGGCAAGAAAATAAATAAATGTATAGGTTAGGGAAAGGAAGAAATACTCTATCATTACTTGCTTTATAAGTAGAAAATATAAAACAAATCTACAGACATTCTTAGAATTGATGCTGAATTTGGTAAGATTTCTGGATACAAATTAAGTTCCCAAAATATATTTATTTATGTGTACAAAAAATTAGTTTTCAAAGTGAAACAGATTGCCTTCCACTTTCATGTTGACTGACCTTGAGGAAATTGTATAAATTATACTGTCTCAGTTTCTTCTATAAAATAAGTATTTCACTGTTTTTTACTGTTTCTACAATACAGATCATTTCCAGATCTTAACATCAATGAAATTATAATGTGTCTTTGCAGAAACTGTCTTATATTTGAAAAAATATGGTAGCATATATCTCATAATGCAGTTTTTCATTAAATGAATAAATATAGTAAACTTAAGATACTTACAACACTGTCCAAGACTTAAGAAATATTCAAGGAGATTGTTCCAAGATGGCAGACTGTTCATAACTTGATGTCACTTCCTCCCCACAGATATAACAAATCTACACTCATTTAACTACAATGACCTTTGAAAAGAATGGGGACCAGAATCTCCACAAAGTGAAGGAACACATGTCTTCATAAATTATAGAAGAAACCAATAAATCCAATAAGTATGAATGCTGCCTGATACCAAGACCGTGGTGTTCATTAAGAAGGCCCATAGTACAGATCATCATCCTGGGGCTGAAGGGTTTTCCCTCTCACCAAGTGTCTACGAAACTGGAAATTGAACCACAAGTGTGTACAACCTAGCATAGAAAATAGAGGGACTTTTCTTTGGAGAACAACAGCATATTGGAGAGTAAAGAATACAGGGTAGAACACATGGGATACCAATAGGTAAAGTGCACGCAAACCTGACTTCAAAACTTTCATTTGTTGATCAAAATATTTCAGTAAGGGAAATGAGAAAGATGGATAGCCACCCCGTGAAAAGAGAAGCTGTTGCATACCCTCTCTATAGATCTCTTATCTCCTTGGAACCAGAACTAGAAGCTGCCATATACCAACAAGGCACCAAGGGTAAAATGTCAGGGCCCCACAGCTATTTGAGTTACTGGACGGTTTGCACTAGAAGTAATGGTCCTACAATTCTCCAGGATGCCTGGGTAACTATTTCTCCACCCCATGGGGTGGGACAAGCAGCTGGGTCTACAAATCTGGTCAGATTGCTGAGCAATTTCATGCAAATATGGATCCTCAGGTCTCTCAGGCAGAATCATTGGCAAGACTCAGGTTAAGCAGCAGCTTTGCACCAGCTGGGCTACTATTAAACAACTTTGCATATCTGCCTGCTACTTGCTAGACCTCCCATCCTAAGACTTCTAGGTTTATTATGTACCATTCTATACTAAGGCTATTCTCCAGCTACAGGACTAAGATACTTTTGCAAGGGGAATGTACGTTGTACTACCAGAGGACTAAGATACTTTTGCAGGGAGAATGTACTTTGTACTACCAGCTCCCAAAAATTACAGGAGACATCCAATTCCCTCTCACCAATGGCCTCTATTGGGACTGTGGTCTATCTGTGGCCTAAGACTACACCTCCTAGGTCTCTACTTATGCCTTGCTATTAATGCCTGTGAGTATAGGGAAAACTTCTGCATTCCCTTCCCCAACTTCAACCCTAAAGGCTGGATGGGTCTTAATACAGTGTTGACTCTAGAGCCCAACATGACATTAGGGCAATGAAGGAAAGTCATTTAGCCAACCCATAAAAATAAACAGAGTACCAAAGAGAATCAATGAGACAGAGATCTATGTTCAAAATAGGAGCCAATACAAAACACCAGGGGACCATATGAATGCAGCAGAAATAAGCACACAACATGAGGAAGATTTTAAAGGAAGAGTTTCAATGATGCTCACTGAAGTCAGGAGAACAAGAAGAAAAAAAACTACAAAAAGAGAAAATATGAGACAGTTCCAAACAAAATTCATAGACCTAGAGAACAGAACAGTTGAGTGAAAGAATATAATAGAGGGACTCAATAGTAGACTAGAAGAAGCATTCAATCAAATTAATGATCTCGAAGACAGGGAACTGGAGAGCACCAAAGCAGAACAGAAAGAAATACAAAAAGAATATAAAGAAATAAATATGTTATGGGAAATCATCAAGATTAACAATATTTACATCACAGAAGTCCCAGAAGGAGAAGCGGGGGTGGGCAGGAAACATTTAAATAAATAATAGCTGAAGAATTTCCCTAACCTGAAGAAGAAAACATACATCCAAATTCTGAAAGCTCAGACTCCTACTAAATAAAAGAAACCCAAAAACACATACACCAATTTAAAACATTATAATTAAAATGAGAAAAATTAAAAATGAAGAGAATCTTACAAGCAGTTAGTGAAAACAAATTACATACAAGGCTGTCTGTAGATTTCTCAGCAGAAACTTTACAAGCCTGAATAAAATGGCATGATGCAAAGTGCTGGAAGGAAAAGATTTCTAACCAATAATACTATATCCTGCTAGGTTATCACATGGAATTGAAGGATTAAAAAGAGCTATGAAAATTAAAGAATTCAACCACACTGAACCAGCCTCTAAGAATGACTAAAAACATTTGTATAAAATGAAAATAACCCCACCTAAAAGTATCAAGAATCAAAAAATGTAAAGTGTCGGAAGGAGAAGCATAAAATTGCGTACCGTCAGAATGAGCTCACAACGAAGTTGCTTGCAAGTTTAAAAAGGTTATAAGCATAGAAACTAATATGTGAACTGAAGGTAATCTCAAATTAGATATCCATAGTACAAAAACAAACTAAAATTTAAAAGGGAAACCAAACACAATTTAAAAGTTTTCAAAGTAAAAGAGAAGAAAATAAGAATAAAGCAAAGACAGGGATAGTTTGCAACAATGCCCAGAGAATAAATAGCAAAATTCAATAAATAGATATACATCAATAATCACTTTAAATGTTAATGTATTGACCTCACCAATCAAAAGGCAAAGAGTTAATGAATGGATTTAAAAATAAAACCCAACTTTCTGCTGCATATAAGAAAACAAGCTAAGTTGCAAAGACAAACCTAGGCTCAATGCCAATTATTGGAAGATAGTCCTGCAATCAAATGGTAACCTAAAAAAACAGAACTAGCCATACTTGAATCAGATAAGAGTTCCAACTAAAGAAGGTAACAAAAGACAGAGATGGATTTTTCATAATGATTATGGGGACATTTCAGCAAGAAGACATAATACTAATAAATATATATGCACCAACAAAGGATCAAAATATACAAAAGAACTAAAGAGAAATATTGACAGCAATAAAACGGTTGTAGAAGACTTCAGTACCTCATTTAGAAAAATGAATCGATAAGCCAAATAAACAGGGAAGCAATAGACTTAAATGACAAATTGGAACATGTAAGTTTACTAGACATTTACAGAACATGTCACTCAACATCTGTAGAGTTCACATTCTTCTGGAGTATACATGGAACATTCTTAAGAATAAAGCATATGTAAAGAAACAAATCAAATGTCAAAAAATTTACAAAGATTTATATCACACCAAGTATCTTCTCTCATCATATGCCAGAAATCAATCACAAAAATAAAGCTAGAAAATTACAAAATACATTTCTGAATAGTTGACTATTGGGTAAAAAAGAAAATCAAAGGAGAAACAAACAAAAAATACTTGGAGACAAGTATAAAAGCGTGAGCTATCAGACTATCTCAGTCAAAGTTGTACTAAGAAGGAAGTTTGTGGAAATTCAGGTACACTTCACGAAACATCAAAACTCTCAAACAATATAATGCCTCAGCTTGAGAAAGAAGCAACTAGAGAAGGAAGAAAAATTGATGTAAAAATTCAATAGAAGGAAGAAAATATAAAAATTTGAGCACAAATAAAACAGAAATCAAAAAGACAATTCAAAAGATCAATAAAACAAAGTTGATTCTTTGAATAACTAAGCCAAATTGACCAAACTTTGCCTAATCTCACTGAGAAAAAAAGAGAAAATATTCAAATCACTAGAATCAGAAATGAAAGGAGAGAATTATAACAGATACCTCAGAATACTAGCACATGAGACTGCTATAAACAGCTACATGCCAATAAATTGGAAAACCTTGAGAAAATAGGTAAATTCTTAGATTCATTAAATCTCCCAAGATTGTCGTGAAAAAAAAACAGAAAACCTGAACAGATCAAGGAATATAACTGAAGAAATAATCAAAAGTTTTCCCCAAAATAAAAACCCAGGACCAGAACATTTCACAAGTGAGTTTTATCAAATCTTCAGAAAAGAATTAATACCACTCTCCTTAAACTTTTCCAAAAAATTGAAGAACACTTAACACTTCCACACAATTTCTATGAGGCCAACATTATGCTCATACAAAAAGCAGACAAGGACATCACAAAAAAAGAAAATTACAAACCAATATCTCTGATTAACATAGATGTAAAAATTCTTAACAAAATATTAGCAAACTGAGCTAAACAAAAGCTCAAAAGGATCATCCATCACATGACTAAGTAGGAATTATTCAAAGGATGTAAAATGGCTCAACGTATGCAAATCTATTAATGTAATATACCACATCAACAAAATGAAGGGAACAATGATATGGTAGTAACGATAGGTGCAAAGAATGCATTTGACAAGCTTCATCTCCCATTTATTAAAAACTCCACATATAATAGGGATAAAAGAACAAGCCACAATATAAAGAAGGTCAAATATGATAAGCCTACAGGTAACATCATACTCAGTGGTGAAAAACTGAATGTTTTTCCTCTAAACTAGGAACAAGACATGTGTATACACTCCTGCCATTGCTACTCAACAACATATTGGCAGTGCTAGCCAGAGCAATTAGGCAAGATGAAATACAAAGAATCCAAATAAGAAAAAAAGTAAAACTTTCACTCCTTGTAGATAACATAGAATACATGTAGAAGACTCAGTAAAAAAAGCTATTAAAATTAATAAATGAGTTCAGTAAAGTGACAGGCTACAAATTAATAAAAATAGGTTGCATTTTATTAATCAAAACTGTATGGTATTGGCATACAATGATAGACATATCAATGGAATAGAGTAGAGTTCCAGAAATAAGTTTACATATATGGGCAGTTAAATTGCAACTAAGGGCATACGATGGAGAAAGGAAAGTCTTTTCAACAAATGGTGTTGGAAATACTGGACAGCCATATGTCAAATAATGAAATTAGATCAGTCTCTAATACCCTACACACAAATGATTGAAAATAAACCTGGAAACTTGGCTGTAGGACATCAGTTTTAGAGAGGTCTTTGGGGACTTGACTCCGGCAGCAAGGGAAATGAAAACTAAAATAAGTAAATGAGACTACTTCAACTAAAAATCTGCACAGCAAAAACAAACAACAAAAAAAAATCATCAAAATAAAAAGACATGAATGGAAGAATCTATTTGCACATCAGACATCTGGCAAGGAGTTTAATATCCAAAATACACAGAGAATTTATGAAACTCAACAACAAGAAAACAAGCAATCAAATAAAAAAATGGGCAGAAGACATATCTCCAAGGAAGATAGAGAGATTGCCAACAGGTACATGAAAAGATATCCCTTCTCTCATGTTATCAGGGAAATGCAAATCAAAACAATAGTGAAATATCATCTCACACATATGAGAATGGTTATTATCCAAAAGATTAGAAGCAAGTGTTGGTGAGGCTAAGGAGAAAAGAGAACTCTTCTATACTGTTGGTAGGAGTATAAATTGGTGCAAACATTATATAAAGTAATACAGAGATCCCTCAAAAATTAAGAATGAAATTCCATGTGGTCCCACCATCCCACATCTGGATATATACCCTCAAAACACAAAAACATGAATTTGAAGAGAATATATGTACCCCTAGTTTTTATTTACAATAGTCCTCAAATTGAAACAATGTAAGTGCCCAGCAACACATGAATGGATAAAGTTGTAGCATATGTATACTTTGGAATACTGCACAGGTCTAAAAAAATGAACCATCATTTTCAACAACTTGGATGGAGCTAGAGGAAATTATACTAATAATGTGAGAATAGTAAATCAAAGAAGAAAGACAAATACTGGATGACTGCATTTGTATGTGAAATATAAAGAAACAAAGAAAACAGACAAACAAAACTAACCCTTTCATACTGACAAGAGAACAAACATTATCAGAGGGGGATGGCAAGCAAAGAATACTGGGAGTCCAATGGACAGTGGTGAAGGACTATTATAAATTTGGTTGTGGGCTTTATCTATTATCATATATTTGATAACTTGTGACTCTATACATTTAAACCTATATTATTATGTAAATCAAAGTTACCTCAATTTTTAAAAATGACTTTTTTTAAATAATAGTTTACGTAAGGCAAATAAAGTCACATTGAAATAAGATTATTTAATTTTTGTTTTTGATTTGTTTTTCATTTTTTATTTTAAAATATATTGAAGGAAGAGTACATCATAACACTATATAGATTTAAGATATGCATCATTATAAATCAACATCTGTATATAATACATTGTTTACCATCACTAGTACCAGCACTTTCTTCACCATATTATTGATCTTTTACCCATTTGGCCACCCACCTTCCCCCTTCCCTTCTTGTCACCATTAATTTGATTTTATAGACCAACTAAAAGTCTATTTTTTTGTATGAGCTAGTTCATTTGTTTCCTTGGTTTATCTAAAGATTCTTAAGTTTTCAAAGTAATTATTGTGTATTGGTCTAAATTTAGTTCAAGTTCAGTTTGAGATAAAATAGGAAAGGCATTTTTTAATATGTTTTTACATTCTTTAACTGTGACATAATATACAACTAAAAAATTCCATTTTCTGTGTAACTGAATAAAGTTCAGAAAACAGTACGGCCTCAAAAACGTAGGTACTGTTTAGTTCTTAACTTAGACCATCAGCCACGTGTAGGGAAATATACAATGTATTCAATTCTATACTATTTAGTTGCTTCTTTTTATTGACTCAATTTGGTATCTATCATTTGGTCATTTACTTGCCTAAATCAGTGAACATCTAATGAGAAAATATAAAATCCTTTGGAAATCTAGGAATTTTTTAAACTTCCTTTTGAGCCTCTCCTGAATTATGTTACTTAGAAAGAATGGGGGATAGTAATTGAGTCTTCTGAGAACTTCCAAGCATGCAGCTTTCCCTTAACTGGAGACTTTCTTTCCTTATTCAGGTCAAATATTTATGTATATTTTGAATTTCTGGCATAGACATTTGACCTATGCCTAATTATAAGCTAAGGTTCAGTTCTATTGCATATAATGGGGCTTTCAGCTTGGAATAAATATTTTTAAAGATATAGAACACTTTTAATAGATTTAGGATAGGCAATTTCCATTTTATTTTTGAACTTGGTGTATGTCCCACCAATCCTTTTTATTTCAAGTCTGGCTTCTCTTTACCATCAGTGGTAATCACGAACATTAAAAAAAAGTTATATTACAAAAACATGAACTTGATATTTCAAATTTAACTGATTATTTCAGGTTTAATAAGTTGCCTTAAAAAGTTAAATATTATTAAAAATTGAAATTAATAAATGCCTATACAGAAAAACCTAGCTAAATCAGTTTAGTCCCATTAATGTTAATTGACTAATCTAGCAAATCAAAGGTTTCTGCCTCTCCTTGCTCTTACTAAAATCATATTTTTCACATGCTGAAACAAATGTTGTTAGGTATCAAGTATCACATATTCTAATCTAGAAATAGATTACTTCAGTATTGCTTTGACATATTTCTACAGTTCTCATATCAAGCTAGATTATAAGTTTAAGGAGAAGGTAGTTTCTCTTTTGACTGATAACATCATAGTATATATAACATCATAGAACTTGTTATTCAGTAGGCATCCAATAAATATTTGTTGAATTATGATGAAGTAAATTAGCCAGCTCTTTGTTTAGAGGAGTGATTGATTTGAAATCATATTTATTTATATTTTAGAGTAGTCTATGGCTCTATCTGTTCATCACTGCCATAGAAAAAGTAGTTATTAAAACATGAGTCAGTAAAATAGAAAGTGTGGCAGCAATATAACCAGAAAGACATCGTGGACTTTTATGCAGTGAACAAAGCAGTAACATCAGCCCTTTTTTAGTATGAGCTCATGTAAACACTGAACGTTAGGGTAATCGATTCACAGAAAAAAAGTGAACAAACTGGAAATTTACTCTTTGGCAGATACTGAATCTTAAAGTCAAAATCTTTCTGTATTGCTTAATGGAGATTTAAAATTAGGTAATATTGGATAATTAAGAACTTTACCTGATAATAATACACATGAAAACAATATTTTATTAATTACTAAATGCATTTCAAAATTAAAGTACATAAACAGACTAGGTATGGATTGTGTTTTGGCCCATTGTTATTTGCTAAAATAGCTTACATTGAGTTCTCTTTCATCAAATTTTGATGTAAACAACTAGACGACGGTATTATTTTAGGTCAAATCATTGTTTTGTGGTTATACTTGAAAAAAAAAGTTTTTCTGTTTTCACTTACTTCATATACAAATGAAATGATATGATTCCTAGAATGTTTTTCAACATAATTATGGTGAAGATTAGGAGTAGGTGAAAGTTCAGGTGAAAATGTGCCTTCAGCTGATATAAAGCTGGGCGGCAGGAATACTAGATTGACTTTTACTCTCATTTGCCCAAAGGAAAGATATCCGGTAACCCATGAATTACTGTATCTTTATTTAACATTGTTGAGAAAAACAGACCTGATGAGCATGAATTAATCATCTTTGAATATTCTAAATTTTATTGATAAGTTTTACAGTAAAAAATTCAATATTTTTTCTTAGGGTCATATTATGAAAACTCATACCATAAGAACACTAAGTTTTTGTTGTTGCTGTTGTTTTAAGAGAGGAAGGGAAAGGAGGGAAAAACATTCTGAAGGAAAGAGAGAAGGAAGCACTTTGATTTATTTGTTTTGTTTCCCCACTTACCCACCTCACCCCCACCTCCCTGTTGCTGTTCTGAGCCCTTGGGCTTCTTCACGTGGTCTATGGCCCAGCTCAGACTTAGTGCCTGATCTTCCAGGGCACACCAAGACCACTGTTTTGATATTAAAACTCAGTTTAAAAAAACATTTGGAGGCACACCCTGGTTGAGTAGTGGATGTGCTCGCTACCTTCAGCTGATCGCAGTTTGAATACACTCCAAGGACCTGGGTTAGCATCCTGGACCCAGGGACCAGCCAGGATGAATAGTTAAACAAATCTTCCTCTTCTCTCTTACTACCTGCCTGCTGACTGCCTCTTAGCCATCATTCCTGCCTGCACCTTTCCCGGAGTGAAAAAACAATAACAAAACAAAACAAAATAACACTTTTAAAAACAGAAAAAAGAAATCCTGTATTTTCTAATATACAAATTTACCTTCAAGGTACAATTTGTGTCTACCTGCTTTAAATCAAATTTTTTAGAAATTCAATAGCTAGTTAGAATTTAATATTGAAAGCTGTTCTTTAAGATAACTTCAGTTTTTAGCTTCTAAAAACTTATGCTTCTTTTAGAGAGGAAATTATAGAATCTCAAAGTCTTTTCTATTCCACTTTTAAATTAAAAATATGAGGACTTTGAAAATTAAAAAAACTAAAATTAAAAAAATCTACTGCCTATATGATGTCCATGAGATTCCAGTAGTAATCTAGATTTATTGGACCAATATGCACCAAATTAAGCCAGATTAGTCATAAATTTAGCTGTTTTTAGTTATGCCCAGTGCTTTAAGATTGCTCATTTATATTATTTTGTCCTACCTGAAACAATATGTTTCTTTTACTGAGTTATGAACTAAATTCTTCATGGTGCTAGTATGCTGGATTACCTCAGATCGATCAACATTTTTTAACTGGAATTTTATAAATTTTTTAATTGATTATGTCTTACTTTCTTTGTTCAAGAGCTATATAATATTTCCCCCTTTTAAAAGTTGAGCCATTCACAACCTATGTTATTGTAGTAAAATGCTTTTTCTCCTTTGTATAATTGTAATATACTGAATATTTGTGTGACTCTAGTAGGTCTTCTATTATTCTACATTGTCATTAACCACATTGTGTCACCAATATCAATTTGTTTGCCGTTCTCAGATACTGCATTTCCTATTAATGGATAAACTTCCTGTTTTTACCTTTAA
Source organism: Solenodon paradoxus (assembly GCA_004363575.1). Classification (NCBI taxonomy): domain Eukaryota; kingdom Metazoa; phylum Chordata; class Mammalia; order Eulipotyphla; family Solenodontidae; genus Solenodon; species Solenodon paradoxus. The sequence continues at coordinate 504,645 of RJWH01000283.1, read as the reverse complement.
GTTTTATCTTGAGTAAGTTTAAATTGCACTTACTTATCCAATATCAGCTTTTTTTAAGTTTCCTGATTCATCATTTTTTATTCTGCTCACTTATCTTCTTTCTAACATTTGGCATCCTCAGATGAGCTGTTTATGGGTAACTGCTCATGTGAGGTGAACTATAATAAAGATAACATCCTTGCTCTAACAGGAAGAAGGGCAAAATGAAATTCTACTTCCCATCTGGAAATAATTGACTCCTCTTCTACAAAACAGTGAATCTATATTTCATTCATTTATATTCTTCTTCTCCTATACTGTTTTGTCATGTAATTGTATATGAATGTATACATAATTATAAACTTGATGTTATGACTTTTTAACCTCCTGATATTTATAGACTTAGCAATCATAATAATCACAAAAGATACCCAGTAGTTATTATTAGGTAGACACTTTTCTGAGGAGTTCATATATGTTATATTTAATCATAAAGTACCTATTATTGAAGATATTACTAAGTATTATCATTGTCACCATTTTGCACAGCTGGTGAGTGGTGATTCAAAATAGGAATCTGACTCCATAACCTGAGCAATTTTAACTGTTGTGATATATGACCTTTTAAAAAGTACAATTAAGACAATGTCTTTATTCATGACACTGAAACAACTAGATGGAAAATGTGAAATTAATCCAAACCAGATTGTTCTTTATTGAGATGGTAAAGAATAAAAATGATCAAATTTCATTATTTCCTTTTAAATAACTGCAGAATAGGCACAGTATGAAAAATAAGTTGTTATAAATATTAGGTGATACTTTGTCTTTATTTTAGCACCATTGGCTCTTCTTTTTTTAATATCAAATTTATCCTTTTGTCTACTTTACACACTAATTTTTCCTGCAAAGACAAATATACTTACACACCAAATAGTTAATTCAGAAGGAAATTATATCAGTTATATGAACACAAATTTTTACATATAAGACTTTTATCAGATTTTTAAAAATATTTTGAAATAATGAATTTTAATGTAAAAAACTTTAGATTTTCAGAGTCTTACTAATCTGTATCCTGTGATCTAATTCACAGTAATGTAGGTGACCAGGCACCTGAGGCACAAGTTTTGGAGCCATGGTCACATGCTGTCATTGTACCTCTGATCCCAGCTACAGCAGGCTGACAGTTCTGAGCACACTGACAACATTCTGCCAGAAGATTGGACTGTGCATTCTCCATTCTTCTGCCTCAGGGCTTTCTCTGAAGCCAAGACAGCTTCCTCAGCCCTGGTGCCAGGGAAGCCTGGAAGGGGGAGGGAGTTACTGCTCCCTGCAGCAAACCTCAACTAAATGGAAGACAGGATATTGTGTTAAATGCACCAGCTTGACATCCCTCAGATAAACAATTCAGAGGCACATTCTACAGGATTTGTCAGAGAAACCCCAGAAGAAGGGATCCTTGGTTGCCCAAATCACTAAGTAGCTCAACAGTCTGATTGGCTTTTCCTTCCTGGTCTCTCTCCATGCCTTCTCATTCTACTTCCAGGGATTTTTCTCCCAAAGAAATTACCTGCATCCAAGATCTTACTTTAGACTCTCTTAGTACAACTTCAACTAAGACAGGAATTTAAAACTGAATGTTCAGATAACATACCCATGTTCTTTACAATTATGCATTTTACTTTTAACTTTTCAATAATATTCATTAAAAATCTTATTAGCCTTATGTATATATTACATAATTGTATGATTTATCTGTTTCAGGAAGATAAGATATGTGTGCTTGAAATGTACATTTCAATGCTTCAAATGTGTAATAAAATAATATTTTTGGAAATAATTTGGAAAGATTTGTTAGAATAATTTTACTGTTCTAACTGCACAGTTCACTTGGTAAAACCCAATGATAAGGGATAGAACGTTTTCTGAACCTAACATTTTATTTTTCAGGTGTAAGTTTTTCAGGAATTTTGTTTCATGCGAATATATTAGCAAAATACTGATTTGACATCTGTTCTATTTACTATTTTCTTTTGTTTTTTCTTTTCAAGGTCAAAAATCAGTGTGTTCAGGGAAATCTCCAAGTGGTTACCAACAGATTAGCAGCAGCAAATCCCTCTTTCTCATTCAGTGAGAAAGTATTTTCAGTACAGCTGCTCAAGGCTTTTCTTGTCTCCAGAGTAATAATTTAGTTAGTACCAATGAGTATGGATATTGGTTTGTTTGTTTCTTTTTAAAGCAACGGTACAGGCAGGCAGAGAGGAAGAGAGAAGAGGAAAAAGCAGCACTTTATACATGTTTATTTAGCTGTTCACACTGGCTGTTCCCCCCAGACCCAGGACTTGAACCTAGTGGTACATGGCCTGTGTTCCTCTGGAGGTGTTTGACCTAACCACTACTCCACAAGAATACATGAGTGCACTGACACTACTTCTTAAATTCAGAAAATGAATTAACAGGTTTATCTACTGAGTTAGTTAGTTGATGAGTGAGTGAGTGAGTGAATGAGTGAGTTTTATTCTAAGACCTCTCAAAATCTGAACTTACAAATATTATAATATTATAAAATATTATAAACGAACTTTAGTGACTTTTTGAAAAAAATGATCTGATGATAGGCATTTATTTGGAAATTCATAAAGATTGGGGAGAAAGAGTAAAACCTGTGAATTTGAATTGTATCTGAAATGTATTCTAAAGCCTTATGCAAATAACCAGGGGTGCTTTCTATATTCAGATATTTCAGATGCAAGTATATATGTGAATGCTGGGTATGTTGTCTGCTTCCGAAAGTGCTTTTGTTAACACCATAATTTTAAATTAAGTTTTTCAGAAAGCTGTTCCTGCTGTACATTTTGGCATCTAAGATTAGGTCAGTGGCCATAAATCTCATTTATGTACTTAATGCAAAGGAGATACTGCTGTCTTGGGAATCATGTGAGCCAGATTCCTTACTTCGCCCCTCTTACAAGGTATTGACATAAAAAACAAAATGCTCCTATTTTGTTTTGCATCTTTCTTCATTTAAAACTTTAAATAGAGAATGTTTATGCAGGGTTCTTTTTCATTCATAAAAATGGAAATCACCCTTAGTGTCTGCCTGAGTAGACTTGTATTCTTGTTCACGAATTCGCATGATAGATTGGGCCATAAAATCTTTACGTTTGGCTTGTGCAGCTGAGTTCATGACTGAATACAGAATGATCAAGAAGCTTTAGCACTTTGTGGAAAGAAAAGAAATCATGCCTTCTAGATGGCCCTTAAGCTAGCTTTTAAAGGTCTGGAAATCAGCTAGAAATGTATAATCAAACTTGCCATTAAGGCACAGTGTTTAGTGTAAATCTTTGGTGCATCATCTGTAAATTAATGCAAAGGGATTCTTTAACATTTATTTGGTTTTCCCATTATATTTGCAGAGAAATCTGCATATATATATATATATACATGCATGTAGATGTATATAAGATATATATAATTATTTTTTCACTGTTCTATCCATCACAAGTTAAAATAGAAATAATAGATGGTGTCACTGGCCAGTTGAACAGTCTATTTCTTTCAACACATTACTATATATTTACTGTTTTAGTTATATTGTTTTCAGTTTCTGGCAAAATAGTCAGTTTTTGATCCTGGGTAGAAAATGTCAGTGCTCATATTTCCTGTGGGGTTTTGGTCTTTTTGTGAAAAGGTAAGGGCAAGCTCAATGAATTATGATGCTGTCATCTGAAGAAACCACAGTGTATTTCTTTGCCAAATTTTAGCAAGAGCAGAGCTGATCATCTGCTAGTATAAGTCTTGCCTTGATCCTGCCAGCAGTACATTCAGGCTTTTGCCTGTTCTCAAGTCCTTTTAACCTTCCTTTACCAGACTTATTGATTTACTTATCCCCACAGAAGATAAATTTTGCCAAAAGTATTTAGAAATCTAAATTTAGCTATTTAGAATTTCACAGCTGAGCTTAATATTAAAATTGAGACTGAGATGCTTCTGAGCACAAGTAGGTTTTGGAGAATGCATATGTCTTTTATAAATTTCTCAAAAACTGACATTCCTCCCATTCTTCACAATTCTGTTGGCCTATATTTATAAAACAATTACTGCTAGATAGCATTTATGTTATAATCTCAAAAACAATACATTCTGAATGTGAACAATAGCCAATGTGCACTGTAACCATCTGACACTGCAGGGTGCCATGACAAAGTATTCCTTGATAACCTTTAATTTATACTTTCTAATAGCTTTTACTGACCCCTAAAGAAGTATCTTTGTTTGAACAAAGGGTATTTTGTTCCTATTTGGAATAATTAATAGAAAAAAACCTCAACACTAGGGTTTATGCAATTAAAGATTCTTCTGTTTGATTTTTTAGCAATCATTTTTAATTTTAATCATTTTAATTTAGTTTCAAATAATTTCTTATGACAACTTTGATTTGTATTTCTTAATAAAGAATTTTAAGTCTTTATTTCTTCTTATCTTTTTCTTGTATCACCTTTTCTTGTTTTGGACAACTGTATCACAGGATTCCTTCTTTCCATAACATTAATCTAGCAAACACTTTTTAGCACCTATTTTGTGCCAAGTACTGTGCCAGAAGCTGGGTAACAAGAGAAAGAAATAGACTTATTTTCTGCACTCAAGAGATTTCCAGTCTAGTGGGTATAATGCCCGGAAATATTCAGAATAGATACAAGAGACAGAGAGAGTGGGAATTTCTTTGAATTTTGGATGTCTAGCAAGTAACAAGGTAAAGAAAAGAAAAGGATATCAATGCTGCCTATCAGAGGTAATAAGTTGTATTTTGAGATCTAAAAACCAGAGAGTACAACACTACAAAGGTCTTGAAAATCATGGCAGAAAGGGGAAACAGGAAATTATTAACATGTCAACCTACAAGTACATATTGAGTGTTTATTATGTGTGGTACTAAGCTATGCCATGCACAAAGGACAGTCTATATAGGTGATCCATGCTGATATTTGGGACATGTTATAGGGTCTTTGCACTTTCAGTTTAGCCTTCTTGGAATGTTCTTCCACATCCAGGCATAGCTCATCTCTTTGTCCCCACTGGGGATGTGACCTTCTCTGTGATCTTCCTTGGCCACTCTATCTTAGTTCCACATCAACTCTAATACCTCATTTATTACCTACTTGTCACGAGTGTCTCATTAAAACTCATTCCTATCTAAACTTTCACTTTGCTAATTTTCTGTTTTTCAGCTATAACATAGGTCCTTGGTGGGGCTGGGGAGGGTGTTGTAAAGATTCTGACACACAGAAGGTACTCAATAAATATTTATTGAATACCATGTACAACAAAAGTATTCTTTCACTTGTAGGATTATTTTGTTAAATTTAAAAAATAGTGGTAAACTGGGAAGGACAGGTTCTGTCTCCAACCAGTTATTTAATTACAGATAGAACAATTCCACTGGTGCCTTGCTCTGTAAGCACTTTTACCTGCAAACCCAGACCAAAGCCACAAGTACATTAATCTAAGTCTTATGGAGAGAGGCTTAAAGGGGGATTTGGTGTCAAAGAAGGGCTAGGGGCAGCCTCACTAAAAAAAAGTAAATAAAAAGGTGATTACATCTAAAAGATGAGTGACCTCCATGGACTGACCTGAGAGCAAGTCAGAGCACATACAGTCAGAACCAGGCGAGAAAAGATTGTCACTTAGACTGAAGACATATATTGCAACTAGCAATAATCAGGAATTTAGGTGCTTGTCCATAAACATAAACTGATAACCAATAATCACCAAAACTTTGAGAAAAACGAACACAGGTATAGAAGAGAGGCATCACATTCAACATAAAAATAATTTAACTTTTTAGAAATACGAGTTAATATGAAGAAAACAAGAAAACTATTTTCATTAGTATCTGATATATTAGGGGAAACGCAGCTGACTGAGAAAAAAAAGGTCTGCCATGAAACCAAATAAATTATAAGCTTAAATAAACCAAAGTCTTAGTATTGGGATGAATTGTAGAATTTTTAAATAACACAGTGCAAAATCACAGAAAGATGAAAAAGTACAGGCGCTTGTTGCATGCGGTTTCCTGGATTTCTCTCTTTTGGGCTTACGGGTTCCTCAGCTTCTTGTGATGATGTGTGTGTATATGTACAGTCTTTGGGAGGTGGGTCATAAGAAATACTTGAAGTCAACAGGGAACTCCTAGAAAGTACTGAGAATGAGAAAACAAAACAAGAAAGCACGGTGAAAAGGGGCAGTTTCATATTTAACTAAGGCACGTATCTTTGTTATATCCTTCATCCCCTTTTGTTGGGTTTGAATAAAAGTGTCTATCTCTTCTTTTCATTCCTCTTAATTCAACAGTTGGTAATTTTTATGTACAGATCTTTTGAAAGACAGTTTATAACTTTATACAATATACTTCTATCTTTATTTAGCATATTCAGAAATTCCCCACTGTCTCCTCATTACACAGAGAATAATTAGCTAAATTTTATTGAATTTTTACTATGTGCCAGACACTGTATTAACTCACACATTCTCAAAACAACCCTATGAATTAGGTATCATTATCATTCCCATTTTACAGATGATGAGACTGAAGCATGCAGAATTTAATTTAGCCACATTTAACAAGTTGCCAGATTGTGGGATACACTTGCTCTTATTCCTAAGCTTTTAATCTCTGTGTTATATGGGCTCTCATAGGTCAGTCATACACTTAATTATAAATCTGCTATGAAAGGATTATGTAAAATTATGGGTACTTTTCTCAAGCAGCTAAACTATGAAATTTTAAGTCAAAAATAAAAGTGTAGAAATGTGGAAGTCTTAAGTTACTTCCAATGGAATTCTAATAGCATTCTTTTTTTCATTGCTGAAGCCAAGCAAATACTGGATGAATTGTGATGCTGTATTTAGTTTTTAATTGGTGGCTGAAAATAATTTCTCTGTATTAAAGCAATTCAATAGTGGATTAGCTTTAGAACATTAATCCTTACTTATAAATAAATTCACCTTGGGTGAACAATAGATAACAATGAAACAAACTTTTTAGGATGAACAATAGGCTTTTGTTATAGAGTTTAAATGTAGCAGTAACTAAAGAGGTCAGCAGGCACTCCACTTTTTTGGAAAGCTACTGACTTTAGGAACAAAGTGATGCTGACAAGGTCACTTCTACTGTTCAGATTCGGACATTGAGGGCATCCTGTGTTCGCTCTGTAAATAAAAATATCCCAAGAAAAAAGGAAACAAAATATTTTCCTCCTCCCTCCTCAGAAGGCACAATTTTTTGGCTATTATCCCACACATTCATTGAAACAAAACCAAACAAATGTTTAAATTCAAACATAAAACCAAATTCTCTATAAGGAAGCAAATTTGAAGGCATTCATAGGAAATTTAGATGTCTAAAGCATGTTATAGCAATAACATCATGCTTCAATAAAATGTTTTTAAATGCCATAGTCCTGTCTTGACTTCAATATTTAAAAAAATCTAATTTAGTTACTTTATGTCTGAATGATATATAAGATTTGAGGAGGGAGAGTTTAAATTCATTGTCAAACATATCTGTAGGTACTCTCTTAATTATGTTTCCTGAATTTGTTCACTAAGTATTTTAAATAACATAATAGTTAAGTGATACAATTTTCAGTGAAAATCCAGATGTTTCCAAAGATATTGACATTCATCCAGAAAAGTGTTTGGATTCCTACAACCAGAAGTGAAAAATATAGTTTATTAAAATATAAGAATAAGCTGACAATCTGGTAATTTCTTATCATTCAAAGATATGTCCCAGAATATGTAACAGTTTGGAAAATATGGGGGGAAACTGGGTGGCATAGAAAAAATCTGGGAGAACCCACTTTTAAATAAATAAAATAGAAATATGTGGTAGGAGAGGAATAATATTTGAAAATAGAAGAAAATCATCCTTACCTGAAAAAGATATTGTTATTCAGATTAAAACTCCACATTAAACTACTCTAGATGCTATTAGTGTTACATTCTTTCGCTCAAAGGAAAAAGAAATGCGATGGTACAGAAAGAATAGTGTGAGAAAATGTTAATTAATACAGGTATAACATGACCAAAATGCATTAGAAGACAGTGACACTGCAAATTGAGAAGTGGGAAGAAATGTGTCTATCCAGGGTCATCTGGGTGAATAAAATGATATTGGGAAGGCTCACACTAGTGGACTAGTGGATGAGTTGGCTGCCTCTGGCTGAGCACAATCCACATACATCCCAGGAACACGGCATCATTACTTGGGGTCAGGGGAAACCACCAAAAAAGAGTAACTAAATAAAATAAATAAAAATGCTCTTCTTCCTCTCTCTTCCTGCCTGCCTGCCTACTCACCTTTGCCTGCATCTTTCTTCCAAACAATCTATCAATCAATATGACATTAGAAACATCTTAACATTCTAAAAAGGAAAGTCACACAACTTCTTTCTTTTCAGCTTCTTATTATAGCATTAGCAAACATAAAAGAGCACAAATCAAATATATACATTAATGAATTTTCACAAAGCGATCACTACGCAGATAAACAAATAAAACATCAATTCTACAGAAGTCTCCTCTTGCTTTTGTCCTTTTCGGTTACCCTACCTTCCTCCTTTCTTGAAATTAACCACCATTCTCACAACTAATGCCACAGATAATTGGCTTTGATTATTTTTGAACACTATATAAATACAAATATTTGATACTTATTCTTTTATATTCTGTTTGGCTGGCATATTTCACTTCATTTCACTCAATATAAAAATTATGAAATTTAACCATGTTGTTGACTGGGTTTTTCTTTTCTTTTTTTTTTTCCTGAAGAATATTCTATTGTGTCTGTGTATTACAATTTAGATTTTCTAAAATAGATATTGGATATTTTGTGTCTATTAAAATAAGCCTATTATAAATATTCTTATATAAATCTTTGATTCAAATGCATATACAGTTTTGTTAGAACAGATTGCTGGGTTTTATAAAAGTGGTTAAAATAATTTGCATTCTTAAAAGCAGTGTTTTAGAATTACATTTGTTCCAATCCTTACCAACAGTTTATAAGTCTTTTCAGTACAAGCCATCCTAGTGAGTATATAATGCTATTAATTGCATATTTAATTTGTAGTTCTCAGTCACATGTTTTCTAGCCACTTGGACATCCTCTTTAGTAAAATGCCTCTTTAAGTCTCTTGTACATTTCTTGCAGGATTATGTTATATTGTTTAATGGATTGGTAAAAGGTATTTTGTTTTGTTTTTTACCAATTTAGGTGTGAGTCCTTGATAAGATGTGTGTTGCAATTATCATCATCTTTACTGTGATTTCCCTTTTCATTAACTTAATAGTGTGTTTCAATGAACAATGTATTCCTTTTCTGGTCTTTGGAGGCTTATGATTTCTGTATCTCACTTAAGAAAATTATTTCTCCATCTCAAGGTCATGACAACCATATTATTGTTCGAAAGTTGTATTGCTTTATCTCTCACATTCCAAATATGGCCCATGAAAATTTTGTTAAATTACTATTCAAAAGCCAAACTACTGTTCAACCAATATATATGCCTACTTAAATTGTGCATGAGTTCTAGCATACCCATACATGACAAAACACTTTCCCAAACTATTATTAATATATTTGATATATACCAATATGTTAAAGAGTCATTCTTATTGTTTTTAAATTTATGAGATATTCAAGACATACACAAATGATCAAGAATATTATATTAAAAAAAAAAAACAAGTATTCACAACCCAGTATCCACAAGGTATTTTTTTAAAGAGGCTTATTAAAGAGTCTTCTAAACTCAAGAGACCAATCATTTTAAGAGTCATGGTCAATTATCTCTTGATTATAAAGCTAGAGTGATAGCAGATTGTCACAAAGTTAACAGCAAGGTAAATGTCACATGTTGCTGTCTAAATTGTTTCAAAATGAGAGATTTACATGTGCGTAAATAAATGAAATTTCTCTTAAGAATTAATTCCTAGACTGAAATTTATAATTGTAGGAATAAATTCCCCAGCTTAAGATTCTTGGCATTAAAGTGTCATGAACTTAAATAAATGAAATAATGAAAAGAATAAAAGTAAAAAGCAGTAGAATGTATGTGATGCTTCTCAGTCGCACTTCTTGACATACTTACCCAGTATAGACGTGCTCAGAGAAAGGAAATTAGCCACAGTAACTGATAATCTTCAATGTCTAAGAAGCTATGAATAACAGCGGACCTTTAACCAATCTCTCACATAGTACTATTTGGGAGGTATTTTCATGTAAGTAGGACACCTAGTATTTCCAGCATGGTAATGCAAGGACATCAGTGTTCCCAGAACACCAGGAGTGGAAGCAGCACCATCCCAACAGTTTTTAGCAGGGAAGCAAATCAACTGAAAGTTATCAGCAAATGGGGCAAGAAACTTCTCACCGTACATCCTCCTCAGGGAATAGCTTTGGGTTGGGAAACCAGGTATCCAAGTAGACACATTTTGTATATGAGCTCCAATTCAAGATCTTTCTTTAAATGTTAGATACTATATGAACCACAAATGTAAATGAAGAAAGTTTCTAATTCAAATTGTTGCTCCTAGACTTGCAGGTGTTATAGAAGGATTCTCACATGGGAGCTTTACCTTTTAGGGGTATGCTCTGTCTCCTAGGTGTAAATGCTATGTTGGGTATCACATTTATCAAAGGATCGGCAAACAGAAGGGATTAGAAAGAGCTCATCTTGACCAAATCTCTACACTTCAGCAGATTTATAATTGAACTCAGAAGAAAGAACAGTCTATTTTTCTCTGAAATATACAAAGAATGAAATTCAAATACATTTCCATTATTCAAATATTGGACAATACTTGCAGTGAGTTCTTTATAAATAGGAAATGTTTTAATTTTACAACTAAATCTTTAATATTTTATAGGTATTTCCCCCTTTAAACTTTATTTAGTTCATTTTTAAGTATTAACTTGTATGTCAAACTATAATACTGTAGAATAATTTTAATTCCTGTTCTGTGTCCTTTAAAAAAATGATATAGCCAGAAAATGCTGAAATAGTGAAAGTAATGTCCCCCTCCAAAATGGATCTGAAATCCCAAGAATGACTGTTTACTGGCACAAGAACAAATTAGTTACTGTATTTGAATTATTTTTTGCAGTGTGCAAGGGTGCAATAATAATTTAGAAAGCAGTTTAAAATCCTCAAATGGAAACATTTGTTATTTCATTTTCTAGCTATTTTATTCTACTCACAGTATGTAATATATATTATACCCTATTCCTTTTACCTGCTTTATTCATGATTAGCTACTCAGTTATTAGCTAAATATTCTATATCTGAAATTCTCAGTTCTAACTGGAGCTAAAAAACCCTTAAAGAGATTTATTTTTCTCTCAACTTTCTTAACAATTTAGTCCCATAAAGTCAGTGATCATGCCAAGATTAAGTTCACCCTAAGAATTTTACTGCCTTTTCTATTTTATTAGTAATGTTCAGTCTCATCAGATGTGGTTCTGGCTTTTTGCTTCTTATCATGTTAAATTCTTTTAGTTTATTGGTTTTGTGAAGACATTTTATTTTCTAGATCTTTGGAGAAAATAAAGAATAACAATATATGAAAGCAATCCGCAAATTTTAAGAAATGGTATTTATTAACTTTTTAGTATTTATAATCTATCATCTAATTTGGCTCTAACTATGAAGTGTTCAAAATTTTTATATAATGTAAAGGACAATATAAGCAATGTCAGAAGTCAAAATTAGATCAGAATCTAGCCTTTTGGTGGTGATCACAATATAGTATACTACAAATATCAAAATATAATGTGCACAACTAAAATATATGTTATAAACCAACATTACTTCAATAAAAATTATTTTACAAACCCTGACAAGTCAAGAGATCTATTACACATTTAAAAATTAATTTATTTGAATTCAAAGTTGAGTAATAGTTTTTTTTCTTTACTCTGGTTATTGTTTGCTAAGAAATAAAATATTAAAATGTTGAGATTATTCACTTGAAGTATTGACCCTAATATGAAAGTCAATGTTTCTTTTTCTGTAAACTAACGCTTCTAAATCTATTCACTGATTTAATCTTACTAACACAGTTATACAGAAAAAAAAAAAAACCTTGTTGAGTTGCATTTCACTAATTTCATAAAACTTAAAGATCAAAATTATACTCCATATTTTATAAAGATAAAACCATGTCAGCCTTAATGTCCATTACATAGAAGTCAAAAATCTAAGACCCACCCACCAAAGTCATCTTGGCTGCATTTTGATACCACTCACAAATTAAGAATGATTTTTATAACTGAACATTTCTAAACATTTTGTTGTCAAGGAATACTATAAACTCTCTTTACTAAAATGTCATACCAAAAGAAAAAAGAGAGACCTCCAGTGTTCTCATTTATAGACACATTGTTAAATACACTCAGTTATAATTATATTTGGATTTTTATTAATAAAATAATGTTTGCTATATTGTATTGAATGTTCTATCATTTTTCATGTTCTATAGAATAACCTTAAGTTTGACTACAAAGTCTAAAACATTTACTCTCTAGTCCTTTACAGAAAAAGTTTGCCAACCTTTGTATCCAACTATCAAATGCTACAATCAAATGCTAATCCATTATCAAGAATATATGCAATAATTATGGAATATATTTTCTCTGAGGTTTAATCAAGATGCTATTAATACTTTTCTTAACAGTTATAATTTTCTGAAACTTATGAATACATCTTTTCTCCTACATCTACTAATCTAAGAGACTGGATTTAAAGATATTACTTTATCTCTACTTGAAAAGTATGAAAGATTTTTCAGCTATTAACTCACTATGTTCAAGCACTACCTTCCTGCAAGGAATGCATCTATTATTGTCATGTAAAGGAAAAGTTGTCTGAATGTCTACTGCAAGGCACCCTTCTGGTTATGTGGTCATGTTTTAATAGATATCCTAAAGAATACAACATGTAACCTAGACTTAATACTATGTAATGTATGTATGCACGCATGTATGCATATATGTAAGTATGTATATATGTATTTTGAGGTGGGATAAGTACTTTTAATTAATTTTACTGAAGGAACATTGCATCCTAACATTATATAGGTTTAAGATGTTTGCCACAGTATTTCAACATCTGTATACTACAACTTAATTTAAATCCATACACTTAACACTTCTTGGACAATACTAATAAGAACTTGTAATATTTTAAATCACCACCCTTTGTGTTATGGTTATCAATCATTTTAGTATTATTCTCCAGGAAACATTGTATATACTATTTTGTATAGACAGTATTCATTTATAATTATCCATATATTTACTCTTTCTGTTGAATTTTGTTTGCATTTGGAATGTGTTTTTTTTTTTTGCCAGCACAATTTGCTTTTATATTTATTTTCCTGAGAATATGCTAGCAACAATTTAACTTGTTGGTTTTTTTTATCTATGAAATATTTATTTCTCCTTCACTTTTGAATGATATTTTTGCTGGATAAAAAATTCTGGAATGACAGTTTCTTTCGACCTCTTGAAAATGTCACTCCATTATCTGTCTTTGATTATTTCCATTGAGAAATCAAGGATTATTCCTATCTCCATCCTTTGAAGGTAAAGTGTAGTACCTTTCTTCTTTCACTGTTACTAGAGAGAGTTTTTCCACTTTATCTTTAAGATTCATCACTAAAATGTGACTTAGTGTGGTTTTCTTTGCAGTGCTATTTTTCATTTTGAAAGTCTTTGTCTTTATTTCTTTAATAGTTTCCTTCCTATTTTTTTCTTTGTTCCCCTCTCTGGAACTCCAATTAGATATACATTTTTAACAACTCATATTATAACTAAAATATTTTCAGCTCTTTTATTTACCAAGTTTAAACCCAAGTAATTTGTGGTATTTCTTCCAAATCACTTATCCTCTCTTCAGCCTTCAATATTCTCTTTAACCCATCTACTATGTTCTTAATTTTATCTATTACATTTTTTTAGTCCTAAATTTTTTGTTTGATTCTTTTTCTTATAATTTATAGGTCTCTAGAATCTATAAATTCTTTGTGTCATTTATATTAACAATGATATATTAAACCTTATCAACTATATGAAAATATAGTTTTGGATCATATTTGGTATATTAATTATACCTCTTTAATCAAACATGATAATTCAAATAAATGGGTCACTTGTATGTCTTTTATTTTCTCCGTTCCTATTTTGTGGATATACCTGTTTTCTTCTTTTTTTTTTTTAATTAATGTCAAATAATATATTTATAAAAACCAAACTCTGGGTAATGTTACCTTTCCCTATGTACCTGGTTGGCCAGGACAACACTGCAGATTATTTTATTCTAATTCCATATCTTGCTTGTAGATTTGATAATTCTGTCTACCTAAGGTTTGTCTGCTTTCTATTTGGGAGACACCTTTTTCTTCTGGAGTTTTCAATCAAAATTCACCCCTCTTGGAAGTGAACCGTTTTTTGTCTCCATAGGACTGTAAGACTATAAAAATCATTGCTCAGTCCTTCATTTGCTCTCTGTCTGGCTTCTTATCCTCTTTCTTTTTGTGCAATCCAGTAATTCAGCAAGTGATTTCTTACTGTTCAGTTCATTTATCTTTTGAAAATACATGCTTTATTATTTGTACCATATTAAAAAATAATTACATGCATCTATAGTATATACTTTTAGAATGTAGTAATTTTCCTTATTGCAGCATTAAAAATCGTCTGCTTATCTTGGAAACCAAGTAAAATTTGTTTGTTTTTTTATTTTCCTAAGCATGCCACAGACTTTGTATCATTAAAGTAGTTATTCGTGTTTGGAATAGCCATGAGACAATAAAAGTTAGCATTGGAAGGAACCTAAGACATCATTTTCATTGGCTAACCTCCCACACAGTGCAGAAAAGCTTCCTGCAGCACACTTGGCATATGCTCATCGGGTCTCAATTTGGATATCTTCAGCAAAGGAGCTCACCACTTCCTAAAACAATCCATTCTGTTGGACAACTCTATTTTAAAAATCCTTATGTTGAGCTAAAATATGCCTCTTTGTAACTTAAACTCATTTACTCATTGTTTCAAGTTTTCCTTCTGGAATATGTCAAAACAAGAGACATTTCAGATAGCTGTACTTAAAACAAATCTAAATGCCATTCTTATCTCCTTTATTTATAGTTTAATTATTATTTTTGCTTTATTGCCCTAAAGAATTGAACATAAATTGCTAAACTTGGATAAAATTCTTAAGGAAAGCCAATCATACTGCAATGATTTTAAAAAGGTGTCTTTACTCTCTATGAAGCCCTCTGGTATCTTGAGATCAGAACTTTCTGTAATTACCTTGAATTTTTGTATGGAAAAAACAGAATAGCAGCATCTATTTTTTAAAGATGACACCTACATAGCTACTTGTAGAAATGTAGAGAAAGCCAACCTTCAATTGCAGAGATGTGAATGAAATTTGAGGGTGTGCATTTTTCTTTCCTTTTGATACTTTTTGTTTGTCTTTAAAACCTGCTGTTTGTGAGGCAATAATAATGAAAATAATCATAGAGTAACTAATATTTATTGAGAGCTTACTATGTGTAATTCATGTATCTTGTTTCTACTTATAGAATGAATTCTCTGCTCAGCAAGAACTCTGTAATCTCTTAAGGTATAATTTACAACACAAACAGGGCACTTTTGAGAGCCAATAAGTTACTATTAGTGATTGCCTTGAAACAATAGGTATAAACCAGAACTGGTCAGGTAGAAAAGGGCTAGATTATCCTATTGGCTTATACTGTTACCCAGACATTTACATATATATACTACATTGTTTCAAATAGGTCTAAAAGTCTTCTGAAAAGGTGGTTATTTCCTATCCTGTTTATGAATTAAGTCCTCATCACATCCTACCCTTCACATTCTACCCTTCACATTCGTGACTACACAATATTGTTTTGTAAGAAAAAATAGCTACTTTTCCCCTAATCTTTCAAAAGCAGGAAAAAAATCCATTGTCCTTTTCCACCCTTCTCCAGCTAATGGAAGCCATAAACCTTGGAAGGCTAAATATCCTTTTCCACCCTTCTCTAGCTAGTGGAAGCCGTAAACCTTGGAAAGCTATCGGAAGTCTTTTATTGACCCTTAAGATGCCCTCAACATATGAGAAAAGGTGGAGTTTGAAGAGTCGGAATTGTTGTATTAAATACTCCTAAATTTGCACACATTAAAAACCAGAGCATGGTTAGTATCTAGTGCTTCAATGGTATTTATGCAAAATGAACCTCAATCCCTAAAGGTCTACCCAGTTTCTAAGTAGGGTTCTCAATTATGGCTATGCAATAAAGTGATACTGATGCCTGAGTTGCACTCTAATTTAATTGGTATGGTTTGGGGCCTGAATTTAGGATTTTTAAATTGCATTCAAATGTATATCAAAGGTTGAAAGTCACTATTCTAAAGTTACCATGACACCTGGCAAAAAAAAATATATATATATATAAACAACACAAACCTTTTTGTTTTTTTCTAGACCCAAAGATTTGTGACAACAAGAACTACTAGCTTAAGTAAAGTGTTACAGACAGCAAAAACATGTTCATGGAAGATCATACAGAGTACAGACATACATACTTCAAGATCAACAAATCACTGAAGCATCTGATTAATTCTACAGAAGACTTTCAGAATCCTGCCAGTATGATCAAGGTTAGAAGGGATTCTTATTTTTCCCTAAAATATGTTCTTTTAACCTCAACCTGAAAGAAATCACTTTGATTTAGATCTTCTGTTTATAAAGTAAAGAACTTGGTGAGATAGATCCTTTTTGCAATACTGTGTACTCTAGAAAATGAATGAAAGCAATGATTAGATAAACTCGGGGAAATATCTGCTTCTATTATTAGTAGAAGAGAAAAAACAGAGCATATAAATACTTTTTTCACTCTGGTCTTTTATTCTGGTCTTTTTACTCTTTAAAATATATTTAAGGTAATTACTATGTGTCTAAGGAAGCAAACTAATTTTCACACGAATATTAGATGACCATTTTACAAAGTGCCGCATATTCTCATTCTATTTTTTTCTAATTTACATGCTGCCACAATCAGACTACTTGTGCTAGCTCAAGGATGTATTCAGGAAAATATTTTCTTAATGTAAACATCAAATACTCTTTTTAAAAATCTGTATATATTTTTCTTTCCTGAGTAAATTATGTCCGAAAATAGTAGCTGCCAAATCATGATTTTTGACCCAATGATTAAACACTCCTGCTTCTACCTCCTAGAATTAAATGAATCTCACATGAGCCAGCAGCTCAGCTCTCATAGCAACACTGGTCGGTCTCACACACTACCAGAAGGCCACAATGCGATCAAACGTCAGTTTTGAGAGTTAATAGTTTCCTCACGCTCCTCCCTCTGTCAAGTATTTTTAGCTGAGCTTGTGCATATGACTTCAGTTCATAAAAAGTTTACAAGTACAGCTGGAATGCTTAGCATTTGATTGTTACATAAATAAGTATTTGAGAACATATGTAAACTGTTCGTATTAGTACCAGATGTTCCAGTAACATAGTAATAAACTTTGAATGTCCATTCTCACTTTTGATTTGTTTATTTTGGCAGTATCTCTTTATCTGCTAAGTTTCAGAGGTGCACGTATTAGCTTTATCTGCAGTGATCCTATTATTATATTCCAGTTACATTTCTGACATTCAATGTATAAAATACAAATAATAAGCATTTATACACCTCTATAAAATGCAAATATTTCAGCTCCTAAACATTTGTAGTATATAAAGAATAAAGAAATCTCCTCTGGACATGTATATATACTCTTATCTCTATAGGAATTACTTTTCTAATTAAGGTTAACCAAGTATTTTCTTTCTCTGATCACCAGGCACTTAAATTAAGAGATTTTGGTCTATTGTACAAATTCCCTGTCTTCCTCAGATCTTCCCCACTCTCTCACCATAACTGACTATATCTTGATATGGTAGACCCTGTTGGCATTCTAAAGCACATATTTGTTTTTTCATGGTTTCATTGTATAATTATTCCAAATTTAGATACCAATTACAAGAATAAAAATAATACATAAAACACACATATCTTCTACTCAGATTCACCTATTGCTGATATTTTGTCCCATTTCCTTTATCACATGTGCTCTCTCCTCTCTCTCTGCATATATGTATACATACAAAATATGTATACATTAGGGCTTCCCCACCTGCGCTTTTATGAAGATGTAAAAGACAATATTAAAAGTGCTCCTCTGTGACTAGTTGTCTCTATTTTCAATTATATGTGTACACATATAATTTTGTAGTATTATAAAAGAAATGATTTCAGAAACACATTGTGTTACAAGCTTCAAGGTTGCCTCCTAATATAAAGGATATTTAGAAAAATGTGTATGAAATTAAGTAAAAGGAGCTAAAATTAGCGGTCTTATAGAATGAGGTGTAGAGTTACTGGAGACTTACTAAAAGGAAAAATACCAGAGTACCAAACTAACACATCAATCATTTGAAATTGTCTGATAGTTATGAAGAGGATATCCTGACTGAAGAAAGAACAGAGATATCTTTAGTCTAGAGGCCGAGGTCAGAACACAATTAAAAAAAAAATGATGAAGAGTTTTGAGAGGAACCAGCTGGCTTAAAGGTGATCCAGTGTACAGATGTTAAAGGCTTACTGCTCCAGCAATACCTCTGTCTACCACAAGAATAACAAAATAGTCATTAAAAAATTATGGAGTTTGATTTGCTATTTTGATGCTTGAGATCTGACTATGTGTGTTTCTTTTCCATCGTGTTAATTTTCTGTCTATTTGAATGTTATTTTATTTTGTGTCTTCTGGTTGATGGTAATAAGAAAGAACATAATTTCCTATGAAAGCTGAAAAGTAAAATATAAGTGATTTTACTGATGAGATCTTGAGTAGATTTTTAAAATGGCCTAAGCACAATAACCAAAAAAGCTATAATTTCCTCTATGCTTACGTCAAATTTCTAGAGCCCTAATACAGGTGGTTTTGTGACAGAGAGTCACACTTCTGACTGGGAATTGAATGCAAAAGGGGATCATCTAAAATTTAAAACAAGTGCTTTAAATCATGGAAGTAAAAGGCACCGGAAACAAAAGTGGTTTCGAAAATGTCAATTGGGTTGTTGCCGAATATGTTGCAGGTAAAGTCATGAAAAAATGTTTTACTTTAAGACTGTGGTCATTGTTTTCTACTCCAAAATAGTGTGAACTTTGTTAGTATAAGGACTGGTACTCAATTATTTGGAGGCATTACATACCCTAGAAAAGGGTCACTGTAAAAATCATTTGGAGATATTTAAAATGAAGCAGCCACCATATGTTGCAAAATCAACTGCATATAATCTGGTTCAGAAATACTCCTTTATTTGTTCAACATGTATTATTAAGTACTTAATAAAAACCTTTATTCATGTCTCTAGCACTATTGATGATATGGGGGTTGGCCAAGTGAAAATTCCTTCTTGCATGCACCATGCCATACAAGGAGACTTCCCCACCTGAGCTTTTATGAAGATGTGAAAGACGATATTGAAAGTGCTCCTCTGCGAGTAGTTGTCTCTATTTTCAATTCTAGGACATAGTAGCAGTATAAAACAAGCAGAATTACAACCTTGATAATCAAACTCTGTAAGTACATCACGTTCATTTGTTATTTGTATTCAGAGAATGTGAGACTGAGACCATCTAATTTAGCTACAGTTGGCTTCCTTTTTATAAAACCTTCAAAATAGCTTCATGGAGATGAGCTTTGAAGAATGGCTCAAACATATTTTTTTTTCTTTCTTCTCAGGTTAGTGTCACTTCAAAAATAAAAATAAAAATAGACACTCTTATTGGAACCTGAGGAGTAATGCTGGGTATAAACAGGCTTAGAATAAACTTAACTATAGTAATCCTTCTCGACACACATAGAGATGAATTGATAACCGGATTTGGCATTTCAAATATTTTTTACCCAAGGCCAGGGCTTTAAGGTGTTTTCTTGGTATTAGAGAGTTTAGAGATGAAAAGGGTGCCATTTATTATTTTCTCTTTCTGTCAGCTTAGGACTTCTCTTTGCAATCATGTTTATAATACTGGGCCTATCTATTCTTAAATGTTTTACTTGTTGAAGAATGTTGCATCAGAGGGTGTACTAAAATCTTAGATTGTATGTACCTTGGTTTTGACTGATAAAAATCAGATAAGGTTATTTATTAGACTAGGACCCTGGACTTGGAATTAGAAGTAATGAGGTCTATTCAGGAATCTGTAACATTTTTATACAATCTTGAGCGAATCACTTGATTTTTCTAGTTCCTCATGTGAAATGTGAAGCATTATGGTTAAATTATAAGACTTCTTCAGTGCAAGAATATTCAATCAATTAGGCATCAAATAAATGTTATTTAATCATGTTAATTTCAATAACTGCTCAGGTCATCCAGAATATTAAAATCATTTATAATAAGACTATGACTAATCAAAAAAATTCAAATATATCTTGAGAATGTTATTTTTTTCTTAATATTATTATTATTTTGCCAAGTAGTGGCAATTTAAAAGATATTTTTCTCAAAAGTGGTAGTAATATACTACTGCTGCAATATCATCTTCTCGAATATAACCACAGTTTTCCTATTACCAGGGCCATAGATTATAAATTAAAAAAATTAAAGATCAACATTCACAATGCTACTTTCTCTGGAACTTCAGGAAAACAATAAACTATCCTCCTTAGGAAAACACAACTATGTTTTAATTCCTCCAAAAGCAAAATATCCAAATGAAAAGTAAGTAAGTAGTCACTGTATTTACCCAACTTGAGAGCAGACTAATTTGAATTATTTTCTTTTCACCAACATTGATAAAATAT
Source organism: Solenodon paradoxus (assembly GCA_004363575.1). Taxonomy (NCBI): domain Eukaryota; kingdom Metazoa; phylum Chordata; class Mammalia; order Eulipotyphla; family Solenodontidae; genus Solenodon; species Solenodon paradoxus. Next base: position 483,725 of record RJWH01000283.1, on the reverse strand, counting down.
TACTATATAAATGTTATTTCTAATTGAAAAAACATAACATCACTGTATACTTACAATTGAAAAAAGCACAGGATTTCGGATTAAATTTAAAGTTCAAGAGTTTAAACTATCATCTATTATATAAATGTAGATAGAATTCTTTGACATCTCTATGCTTCAGTTTCCTTATTTTTAACAAGGTGGTAATAGTAATATTTTTTTTGGAGCTGCTGTCTAGATGAAATGAAATCATGAATGTGGATCATAAAAACTAGTATGCATTATTATTAATTAACATTAACTTCTACAAAAAGATTCTAAAATATTTTATCTTTAATAATTTGTATAATTTCCACATGACTACAGATAGCATCATACATTTATAGAAGGCATTAATAAACTCAGATATTAAAGGTGAAAGAAGGAAGGGGAATGGAAACAAAATGTCTTAATTAAGCACCTTGTTACAGCAACAGGAAAAGAACCAATGGCTTTATTTTGTAACTCCTATATAATGTATTTTCTAACTCCTATGTAAGAGACAGTTGTTCGCTATATTATTGCCTCGATAAGAGAAGGAAATTCTCGATCTTTCTGGGTGCTACAAATTGTGAAACAAGAGACCAGTGACTCCAATATAGAGAAAGTTTTCCTCCACTACCTCACTCCTCCAAAATTTATTTTCTAAATATATAAACCCAGTACATATCTCACATGTCTAATGGAGGTGACTTTACACCAAGCTGTGAACTGATTTGTATATCAGAAGACTGTTATTCAAGTTTGTATCCATGTGGATTTTAGGCTGAAAAGTCATGAGGGAAAAAAAAAGATGAAAAAGAAAACCTTCTTCATTATGAATAAGAGATAATTACTTTTCAAAAATCATTGCAGCCCCAGTCCAAGAAGGGGCCACAAGGTTTAATTGTGGGTGTGCTATTTACAGATTAATTAGGACATTTAACTTCATTTTTTATACCACAGAATTAATCCCATAAAAATTAGTGATCTCGAAGGAGTCAGTTGTCAACTCTGACAGGATCTCTTTGCCATAATCTATTAAAATGCTGCTTTTATCTTGTCTTGCCTGTGTCATATTTTATGGATTTTTTCATAAACACTGCCTATACTTCATAAATGTCTCAATTTTCTAGTCTATTAACATTACTTCAAAAGCAATTGATAAAAGAGTAGGGCATGCATGAAATAATACACCAATAATGTGAAGTGCTGGAGGCAAGAACAGTGGGTAGGATTCGCACAGCTTGTGAGCTGAAACAATGAAAGGATGTTTTATCTGCTACAATAAAGAAACAAATGATCATTTTTGATAGTAGAAAAAAAGATTGCTAGTAATTGGGCAGATGAAAAATGGGTTACACAGAAAATACTGCATATTTTGAAAATGCTGAAATGAGAAAATAAACATCCCCAAGTATATATTTACATTATGGGGCTTCTTTTCTCTTTGGTTACTAAAGATTTGTTATTCAGTTTGATTTATCTTAGACATTATACTCTTATTCTATATGTAAAAAAATTTCCTCTTCATGCATATATTTTAAAATCTATTAATATATGTATTTTATATAGTAACAATAAATGTTGGAATTGTTTTAATTTTTATTAAATTTTTTATTAGTTTTATTATTTTGGTTTTCAAAAGTAGTTAATTATTCCTTTAATATACAGACGATATAAATCTTGGCACCATCTTTATAGTTTTAAAGCCTTAATATATGACCTGTATTGATATAATGAAATGAAAATCTGTCTAGATTTGTACCGCAAATTTAAATTATATGTAAACAGACTTTTCAAATGTAGTCAATTATGTATGTAAATCAACCAAATGAAAACCAATGTAGAGAAAAAATAATTCAATGCAGAATTCCCAATTTTCCTTTCAATTTATTTTTCATATTTTATACCTTATTTAGCTAAATGAAACCAGATAGTTTTTCTGAACTTTCTTTAAGATATCGTGCTTTATAAATGAAGTGATATAGGTCACAATATACGTGGACAGTCTGGTGTTTAACTATAATTATCAATAATAGCTTCTTTTATGCTCAAAAAGCCCTGAATTGGATGGCAAAGAATATGATCGCCTATCAAACTACGTAGTCAAATTAAGTTTGAAAGGGATATTAATACATTTAATTTTAAATTTCTTTATAAAAGTCACATAGCATTATTTTTAAAAATGTGATTTACTGTTAAATTTAGAAAAGTCCTTGTTTCTTGATTTACATGCTTTTTAAAAAAAACTTTGGAATTAGAGCATCTTCTTATTGTTCATGTCAAGATATATCTTGAATAACTCCATTGAGATAATTCAATTCTAACACTTGGAAAGTAGATGATTTTTCTCCTACCAGGAGAGATGGTGTTAGGATAAGTTGCTGAATTGTCCTAGTGTTTCTCTACGAAACAAGTAATGTGGTTGAATAAAGTGCAGGACTCAGCATAGTTAATACTCTAGGTGCCTGTGAACTTACAGGGGCATAGGAGATCATGATAAAGGATATTCTTTACTCCTCAAATGCTGCAAAGAAAGTTTGGATGTCAATATGAACTTAGGAAGTAGTAACCAGAACTATGTGGGCAATATCCAGATTTACCATGGGGGGGGAAAGAAAATAAGCAACATAATATCTTATTGATCTAATTTAATTTTCACCCAACTTCCAAACTCATATCTCCTTCAGTCTTTCCCATCAGGGGAAACAAATATTTCAACCAGTTGCTCAAACCAAAACTAGAGATTTTCCATATTCCCTCTTCTGCTCACTATATGCATGAACAAATTCTGGGACTTCTAGAGCTCAGAATCTACCTATCGTTTTTCATCTCCATCCTTAAAATCCTGAACTAAGTGAATTTTGTCCTCTTTGACGACTTCACAGCAGCTACACCATTTGATCTTCTCACCAATCCTCTTGCCCACCTTCACAATTTATTACCACATAGGATTCCAAGTGACATTTTAAGAATACAAATCAGCAAAAATAGACAAGTTAGACTATGTCAAATTGAAAAGCCACTGCACAGCAAATAATTAACAGAGTAAAAATACAAACTGTGAAATTGGAGCAATATTTGAAAAGCATATTTCTGATAAGCAATTAATTTCCAAAATATATAAGGATTCCTGTTCTCAATTGCAAAAAAAGCCCCAAAATAACAAAAAAACTGATAATCTGATTTTCTAAATACACTAAGGAATTGAAATTGACATTTCTCCAAAGAAGATACAAAAATGACAAACAAATGAAAAAATTCCTGTCATTAATCACTAAAGAAATACAAGTCAAAACCATAATGAAATGCCATCTCATACCCACTAAGTGGCTATTATTAAAAATGCAAGAGATAGGAAGTATTGGTAGGAATTTGGAGAAATTGTAACTACTGCACACTGTTAGTGGAGAGAGATGCAAACTAGTGTAGGTGCCATGAAAAACTGTGAAATTCCTCAAACAATTAAAAATGGACTACCATTAAATTAGTAATCCCACTTCTGAGAATTTTCACAAAAGCATGTCAATCAGAAGTTAGTACTCCTGTGTTTGTTGTAGCACTGTTTACAGCAGCCAAGATGTGGAATCAATCTAAATATCCATAGTTGGGTGAATGAATAACAAACAGATGGTACATAATACAATGGAATATTATTTAGTCTTTAAAAAGCAGGACATACTGTAATACGTGACATATGGATGTACCTTAAGAACATGCTCAGTGAAATAAGTCACTTACAGAAGGGCAAATACTGAATGATTCCACTTGCATAAAGTATCAAAAACAGTCAAACTCCGAGGAGCACAGTAGAATATGGGTTGTCAGGGACTGGGCAAGGGAGAAGCAGGATGCTGTTATTCAACTAATATAAATTTTAGTTGTGCAAGATGAGTAAATTATAGAGATCTTGGGTACAGCATGCCTGTAGCTAATACTATATTCTACAATTTACATCTGCTAAGAGGATAAATTTCATGTTAAGTGGTCTTATCACAATCTAACAAAATAAGTAAATTTTTAAATGACTGTAAATCCGATGATATAACTCAGCAGTTTCCATTAAATTTAAGATAAATTCAAGCTCTTGACTGTGGTCTATAAGCCCTACATCATAGAACCCTGTCTCCCTCATCACCTACCATTGTTTCCCATTTAACCATACTCCAGTTCCCATCTTTTACTGATGCTCAAGTATGCCAATATTATTCTTGCTTGCTATATTGCCTCTGTATGTCTGGTTCCTTTTTGTCATCAGGCTGTCTTTTATGGACTTTCCCTGATTATCCCATTGAGTACTATTTCAGCTCACCCCTCATTCCAACCCCTATCTTATGCCTTCTAGTGCTAGATGAACAATGATGATTTGAAGCTAGCTTTATCAGTGGTCTTCGCAAATATAGTAGCTAACCTGTATTAACCAGTTACTGTATATGTGCCAGAACTTTTCTAAGGGTTTTACATAAACTCTGCTCTCAGCAATCCTGTGAAGATGATGTTGTTATTCTGCTCATTTTATAGATAAGAAAACTACAGTAGAGAAAGGATAACATGTCACTTAGAACTGGAGAACCAAAACATGAAACCAGATTTTCTGGGACTTTGCCATCACACTGTGCTGTCTATGTATGTAGTACGGTGAAATATGCCATGTAGTCAGCAGCATCTTTTGGGGTTTTGAAAGCCAATATGGGTGCATAAATGATAATACTAGGTCAGCAATAGAAGACATAGACTAGACACATTTAGAAAATCACTACTACTCAGTGGTACAGAACAAAAATCAGAGCCTGGCGCCAGCCAAACTGCAAAGCAGAGTCAACTGATGAGTCATCAAGCAGAACAGTTGGGAGAATGAACAGTTCCGTTCTTAGTCTTATTTTCATGTCATATTTCCTTTCTAGGTGCTTTCATCCATATGCATGCCAGCTATCACCTATGTATGTACAAATAACTTGCAAATTTATATATAGCCTTTATCTAGATAATTCCTCAGAGCTCAGACATTTATATCTAACTCCTATTTTGTCACAACTATATAAAGAGAAATCAAACTAGATTATGTCCAAACCACAATTATTCATTTCTCCCTTAAACCTTTGTCTCTCTCAATGTCCCTACATCTATGACACATAAACACAAAAGCCTGGCCACATCCTTTAAATCTCCTTTTCCCTTACCTTCATTTACATACTCAAGTGTGAAAGTACAGCAAGTGATATTTCTAAATATCTGTGGAATCCATTCACCTCTTGCCTTCACAGTCAATAAAAGCTTCCCTCATCACTCACCCAGGCTGTTCTTGTCACTTTCTCACTGGCCTCTTAGTATTAACTCTGACTCTCAAGCCAGAGTGATATTTTCTTAAAAGTTCCTTTGTGATTGTGTTGACCCTTTATACCTACTCCATCATCACTCTCTCCACCTCAACCATACTTTCAGTTTCAGTCATTGATTCAATTACATTCTAGGATATGAATATATAGTCCTGACCTTACAGAGTTTGTGTTTGATATATTTTATATACAAATAGAATAATTGCAGATTCTGCTAAGTATAAGAAAAAAATAAATTAGGACAAACAAAAAGAATAACTGAAAGAGGTATCCACTTTTAGATTAGGCTTTCCCCCAAGAATTAGCTATGTAGAGATCTGGGGAAAGAGGAAGGAAGCAGATGAAGGAAAGTGCTTAGACAGAGGAGCAGAGTGAGAAACAAAATACTCAGAGATAGGCTAGAAAGGTAAGAGATGGTGATAGAAGATCAAAAAAAGGGGATGTTTATGGCACATATTCTGAAGGTTGATGGTTGTAAAAAAAATCATTAAAGTTGATGCCTAAATTTTTGGCTTCCCTACCAAATGGATGTGAGTCCTATAAATTGAAATAGGGAAGAGTAGAGAAAGAGCAAGTTTACTGAGGGTGGAGGAAAGTCAAGTAGTTGGTTGTTTTGTTGTTTGTTTATTTGTTTGTTTGTTTTTGAGGTGGGGAAGGCAGTTCAGGTGCCTGAGGCAGGTTCAAGTTATAGCATCGGGTAGATGTCTCAGCAGGTAGATGAACATATGTGTTTAGAACTCAAAAAAAGTGTTCAGGGCTGTAGGTGTAAAACTGAAAGTCAGTGCACCGTGGTGGAGTAGTGGTTGGGTGCAGTCTACATATATCAAAAGACTCAGATACACATCCTGGAATTATGAGGAAGAACTAGGATGTACAACTAAAATAAAATAAAAATGCTTCTTCCTCCTCTCTTCCTGCCTGCTTGCTTTCATTCCTGCCTGCACTTTCAAAAAAAGAAGAAAAATTGGAAGTCTTCGAATAAATGTGGATTATCATCCAGGAACTATATAAAGTCACCTTCAGAGAAAGTTAAAAATGTGAAGAGAAGTATCAAGTCCTGTAGGACACTTAATAAGATAATTAATTTCCTTTTGTAGATTTTTATTTGTTAGAGTTAATCAAGAAAATATGGTCTTTTAGAAGTCTTTCAAGAATAGAAGAAGGAAAAAATAAAGAAGAGTTAGGTAGTAGGATAAATGCTGCTCTAGACAGAATGAGATAAGAATGGGAAACTAAACTCAGAACTTGCAAAACAGGGTTGTTCAGAATTTAGGTAATAGTGGATTCAACAGGCCTGGAGATAAAAACCTGATAGATTTTGGTTGAAGAGATAGTGGGTACATCACTTTCAAAGAGTTTTGCTATGTAAGGGAACAGAAAGAAAGCACTTGCATTTGGAGTCAGGATTATTGTTTTTAAGATGGAAGTTATTATAACATAACTTTATGTTAATGGGGATAATCAAATGAGAGAATAAAACTGAACACATAGGACAGTGAAATAGTAACTTCACAATCCAAGCCTTTCTGTTGGTAAGATGAGTGGGAACTTTTAGTGGAATAGTTAACATTAAATAGGAACAAGAATAATTCTATTGTGATCTAAAGAAAGGTATGATGCATGAGCTCATCTGTTTATATATTTGTGCTGAAAGAATGAAATAAGAGGCCAAGTTAGGTACCCCATGGTGGAATAGCAGTTAGATCTGACACCTCTGGCCAAAGGTAGTTCACATACATCCCAAGGACCCAGGGTTCACCTCCAGGGTGGGAGGAGGGACAACGATGATACAAGTAAAATAAAAATAAATAAAAATTCTTCTTTCTCCTCTCTCTTCCTGCTTGCTGTGTACTCACCTTCACACTTGTCTGAACCTTTCCTTGAAAAAAAAAAAAAAAAAGACCAGGTCATCATCTCAGAAAGCAGGAGGTATAAAATGGTTTCCAGGGAAATGGGAAAGTTAAAATACTAGAGAAATGCCATAGAACTGAGCAACATTAAAGGCCTGCCCAGTTATGTATTTTTCTCCGGAGACATCTAGCAGCTTGTATAGTGGTACAAAACAATTGGAGAACTGGATGTAGCTTTTGGGATGTGGACAAGAAAATACAAAGAATAGCAAGTGTTAAAGGAGTAAAACAGTATGATCAATGTTAAGACCCTGGAATCTGAGCCAGTTAAGGAGGGATTGGAATACATGACGGGGGAGGAGGGAGTGTCATAAAAAGTGATGGGTCAATATATGCAAGTCTGAATGAGGTTAACAATTTTTACAAGGTAGAGACTGAAACAAGTAGGCTCAAAAGTTAGAAGGTACTAATTAGCAAATGAGATATTTAAAATATAGATTTTGGAAATCACAGTTATTGGTGATGACAAGATTGGTCAGTGTTTCTCACACTTTTTGGATTGGACACAATAAGTCATATGATTTTCAAAATTCTTTTTCAGTATGCCCAATACATATAAAATATATAACTGAAAGAAATTGTCATGAAACTATATTTACCTTACTTTACTTAATATAATAAACTCATAGTTTTAAATCTATTGTGCAACTTAAAAGAAAAAAGAAACCTGATTATAACTCATTCATTCAAATAAAAGCTCACTGATTTTTATGGTTACCAAAACTTGCAGTTTGAGAGCACAGTTCTAATGACTATGGGACTGGGTGACTGAAGTGAGGTGGTGAAAAGGGTTGTTGGAAATGCAAAATTCAGACACCTGAGAGTCTACAGGGTCAGATATATTATGTCTCTAGATGTGGAAGTCACCAAGGATTACAGGTATAATGACAATTCACCAAAGAAACAAATGCCAAATTAGTCCAAGAATGAGTGTGGTAACAAGATGTTAAGTGCTTAATAGTATTAAGTGGGAGAAGTAGTGGAACAGTCTGGTAGTGGTTTGTGTTTGTTAGAGAACACAGTTTTTAAAGAAGTAGGGAGGATTCACCAGCCCCAGGTCCTAGAATGTGGGGTGACAAAGAAACTACTTCTATTTGGAAGTCCTCAGAAGAAGATGTGGACATGGCATATAGCCTGGTTTCACTGTGAGAAGAAAAAAAAAAAAAAAAGGTGAAGTTGAAAGAAGTGATTGTGGATATGGGGTATTTTGTTGCTATGTAATTTTTTTTAGTAAGTTTAGGACTTCTACTAGTCCCAGAAAAAGGTTTTGGGAGGTCACAGATAGGTATAAGATGGAGTTAAATGAAAATGACTTAGGTTTGAACTACGATTAAAATAGATCTGATCATCTTGATGGTAACGGGAAAAGTAGGTAGTCAGTTCATAGTAGCCTCCTTCACAGGCTTGGTTTTTCAGTTTGGAGAGGTGAGGTGGTAATGTTTCAGTTCAAGAACGACCTCACTGGAAGCAAGGTAATTCCAGGGACTTCCCTTCAATTCTGAGGCAGCTGATATAGCAAACAGATAGAGATTGTGAGGAGAGGTTGAGCCTCTTGAATTTACTGTGCTATCTTTACACAAACTTCATCCTGTGCCTGGAAACTAGCAAACTGTCTACTCTTTGTTCTCTGTACAAGTCTCACATCATCAAGGAAACCTTCCCTGACTGCTAGGCCAGGCTTTTACAGCACCTCACACCTCACCTTTAAATCATTTATCCATTTGTCACACAGCAGTTTTTCACCCTTCTGTGGCACTGTTGTATCAAACTTGACTCCTTTACTAGACTAATACAAAAGGGACTATACCTGCTGATATTCACTATTGTATTTCACGCATAATGTGTGACATATAGTCTGTGCTCAACAAAATAATTTGAATGAATTAATGAAATTGGAGCTAGTAGATGTTGATGACCCAAAAAAGTGGGTGGGTGGGGCTGGGAGTAAAAAGGTTACCAAAATAAACTAACAGGAGATACTCTGAATCAGTACGAAGGGCATCTTGTTGCAATTAGTGGGGCTCCTTCTAATGGTATATGGTTCAATTCCCGTGGATATGACCTAAGGGGTGATACTGTGAACCCAGCATCTGAAAGTAAAGAACTATTTAAAGACCATAATTAATGGCAACAATAATCACCTGAGGAGTATGAGATGGAAATTTGAAGAGAAAACAGCTCCTGCAGTAATCTAGTCCTGACCAAGATGGTAACAACTATTAATTAAAGTTCTCTAAGTGTCTGAAGGAGTGTGGGCCATGAGATGGGGTGGAGAGAAGGAGAGAAAGGGATAGAAAATAACACTGCAGCATTTTGAAACAGGGAAGCAATTGGCCATATTTGGAATAGATTCAGGAAATGGGGTACTTTGAGTACTGTGATCTTCCAGAAGACAGTCAAAGTCAGAGCAAACAAGGAGCTTGGTTGTGAGGATCTACCCCAGCTCAGTAGGATTTAGGGTGTACGTCAATGTTAGAGATTAGAATGTTAAGAGTTTTTAAGGAATTGTGCTCTACCATTATGCTACCAAGTGTTACCCAAGATAAATATTATAGGGCAGTAATACAGAGTTCGGTCATCTTGAACAAAATTTCATTTTGTTTCCATTTTAATTTTATACCCAGTCAGGGACACCACTGCATTCCTTTCACACCTACCCTCTCTTGCATTTACAGTCCTTATTCTTCATTTGTCTTGCTAAGACCTGTGTGTGAGAAGTTATTTCTTTCCACTGGGTCATCATTCAATAGCAGAGTAGGACACCTCTGAGCAATCACTGAGTTTCATCTTTCTGTCACAAAGGAATTCAGTAACTCACCCCTTGCAACTGTATTAACTCCTTCAGGCCAAGAGGCCACTGGCCAGCATTTTGGAGGAAGCAATTTACTAAATGGTGCCCTTGTGGTCAGAAAGGATTAACACACATAAAAGAGAAACCGTGAATTCCATTTCTCCTCTTCAGGAAACAATTAAGAATAATTATGTGTTTTGTATGGAAGTGATAACATGAATTTCAGTGACATAGGAAATGGAGATAAGCCTATTTTTTAAGGGAAATAGTTCCAATTTAGGTCCATTATAGCTACAAAATGTCATTATGAGATATAAGAAGGAGATAACTAAATTATTCATATTATAATTTTATTTGTGTTCTTGTCCTTATTTTTCCTGTAAAACGTCCCTATTTGTTATTAAAACTAGCATGTTTTGTCAAGAGATTTATGTTAATTACACAGAAAGATGCCTTAGTCAGAATAGCAAATTCTATAGTGAATTTCAGGGTTTTTTAATGTGTGATCTCTATGGTGTAGAATATTTCTTGCTAATGGTTCATGCCATCTATATATCTAGTGATCTTTGAACCCCGTGTTCATTATTATGGTTATAGCTGTACCCAAGTGGCAACGTATTATTAAAATATGAGGCAATGATTGAAGAAACTAGATATAATTATGCTTATAAAGGAAAACAAAACTAGGAGTTCTTAGAAGACAAAATAATACCTTTAAAACATTATACTCAAAAACATATGACAGATGACAAAAGCCAGAGAGACTGAATAGTTATCAAACCCTACCTCAAAAAAGTGGCTCATTTCAAAAACCTGTGCTTATTTCTAAATAGGAAGTTTCTCACATTTTCTTTTTGATAATTTTTTTTTACTATCCAAATGAATAAATTTAAAAATGATGTTTAGTTTAGCAGACTCTGAAGTCCTATCAATCAGTAGTATCATCACTAATCTTGTGCTATTAACATTTAGTCCAGTTTATTTGGGTCATGAAGGACAGAAGACTGAAGAAAATAATGAAGACTAGTGCCTATACCAGATGAACCAGTTCCACTATCTTATTAGTCCTAAGAGTTTATGGGAGAAAACAGGTATCAAATACTCTCATATCAAGTACAGAAAGATCATGTCTCACAATAGAAATGTAGACTTGGAGGGCTGACCTTAAGCTAGATGTCTTGCAGACTGACTATAGGTCATTGGTCTATTGAACTTCTTTCTAGAAAGGAACAGACTCATTACTGGTTAGGACAAGTAGACAATTTATATTTGTAGTATATTTATAATATAATAATAACTTAATAATACTACCAGTTATTTTGAAAGTATATTTACTTTGGACAAGGAAGATGTTTTCAGTATAGTAACATTTTTTTTCCTAAATGCATTTTTATCAAAAATTTATTTATGAAAATGTGTTTGGAGATTGCATAAGCATTTAGATGTTTGTATTAATAATTCTCTTAATATTAGCACTCAGTTCTGAAAGATCTCCTGAGAAAGGAAAAAAGTATTTATTTGAGGTAGCAATTAAGCTGGTAATGAATGAGGTATTAGGAGAAAGGAATGGCAGTAGTTATGATCAGAAAAAGAGTGAACAAAGAGAATTGAAGAAAATAACAAAAAAGAGAGAAAATGAGCAATGGCATATAAGACAGGAAACAAAGAAGTGAAAACTATCTCAAAAAAGGAAAGACATAGAAAAAAATACATCACGTATACATATCAGAAGAAGCTACCACCCTGACAACATGATTGTTATTATTTCCACTCAAACACTTTGCTTTATATACATCTGGTCATTCCTAAGCAGACATAGCTGAGCTATGTGTCTTAAGTCATAAGGTATCACAGCATCATCTTGTAGCTGAGACGTTAGAAGTAAATCCTGGAAACGTGTAACGGGTTAAAATATAAAAGGATTATAGGCAAATGTAAGTCATTTTTCTACTATTAAGTAAGTTTTTCCCTTCCATAAGAATATTTTATATCATATATTTGATAAAGCATGAACCTGCACACCTAAAACTTACATGATTTTGTAAAACAATGTGACCTCAATAAAAAAATTTTGAAAGTATCTTAAAAAAATTAGAAAATATAAAAGAGTCCAATTTACAATTACAGGTTCATGTATAACAACAATTGAAGAGTGTGATCACTGTGAAAATTCATCACAACATAAAAATCTATAGGCTGACCTCTTAGGATATCATACTTACCTTTCATTACATACCCGAATTATTAAACCTGTTTCATATTTTTCCTACTTATTGTTGATTATCAGGCATATAGGTTTTTATTTGAAATTACTATTAAATTGTAAAAACTTTTAAAAATGATAATGAGGTGATTTTCTGTAATGCTCCTGCTTTCAATTCTCTCCATATTACATTAATTTTCTGCTAATGGTGCTAGATCCTAAGAAAGCAACTTCCCCTATTGTCTGTGAGTAACTTACATGGTGGACATGGTTTCTTTTCAACAAATTTGACTTTTAATATTAACTATGAGAATGGGGTGAGTTTAATGTTTTTGTCTTCCAAAATCCATTATAATTAATTAGTTGGTATTTTATATATATATATATATATATACACACACACACATACATATATATGTATGTGAAAAAAAATCACGTAAACCAAAAGTGAAAAGCGCCCTAACCTTCTAGTGAGGAACAGTATAGCATATACAAAGGGTGGATGCATTAAGTGGCAGAGGGAGGACCGGAAGTGGATAATTATTTGTAGCAATGCTTTTACTGTTGTTTGAATGAGACAGACTAACAGTGGCAGCAGTCATTTTGCTGAATCAAAGTCCATGTTAGTCACATTATACACTGCCACAAAAGGTTGTTAAGGCTGGTATTAGCATGTACCACTGAGGACATTGGAAGGACTCGATCTGTCACACTAAATCACCTTCTTGCCCTCAACCATTGAAGTCTCCAGTTCCTCTGACATGTTCTTTCATTAATGGCCTGGCCTTGACAACTGATCCTAATTGCCTCTGAACCGCACTTCATGTATTATTGGTGTCTGCCTGCCCTAGTTCATGTCAACAAGCCACAGCATGCGCAGGGTGTGCCCAGTGCCTTTGCTGAAGCCATGCTCACATTGTCTTATTCCTTTGAGGGACCTAGGTTTCAGTGGGAGTAAAGCAGAAAGCTTAAAGCTATCCCTGTCTCCTCTTGGTAATACTCTAATGTCGATTTGTGCTGTGTACTTAAGAAGTTATAGGATTCACTAAAACATTAAGCCAATTATGCCATATTCCACTAAAGCACAGATATAAACGCTGACTTTAATCTGTCCTTCTTTTAGTAACTAGTAAAATGTGCATTTATTGTAAAATTCTTTTCAACTTTATATGTACGATTTACATTCCTTTTTCTTTCATTATGATGATGCATAACAGTTTCGACTTGAGGTATGATAATGACCCCCCAGTTTTCAAGTAGAAGTATATATTAGACCAGAACTCCTCAAAAGTAAATTATGGGAAGTTTGACTAATATTTTTCCCTTAACATTTATCAACAGATTGATATTTATTGTATTTTCTAGTAGTTACAATAATCAGTGTTAGTCCTATACATGTATGAAATGAACCTTTATTTTGTTCTGGCATTTCAGAAACACTCAGAAAGAACAGAATGGTTTATATATATATATATATATATATGTGTGTATATATATATATATATATACACACATATATATACATATACATATTTTAACTTATTATTCTATAAGGTGAGTTATTTGCTTACTGCAAAATATTTTAAGATCGAAAACATAGCATTAGAAATGCTACAGATATTTACCTCTCTCCCTTTTTTTTGGATATGTCTCTGAGATTTAAAATTTACCTCATTCCTGTGACAATTTTTTATAATTGTGTCTCTGAACAATAATACGAAATTCTTTAAATCTTTTCATCCTTTTTTATTTATTGAAGGCAGTTTTCTGGTGAGCCTTTTAAGCATGCAAGTTCTACCCGTGATCATAAAAAATAAATCATAGCTCTTTGGTGCTAGGTATCATTTAACCTAATCTAGACAGTGACATTTGGGCCACTAACAGCATAATCATGGTTATTGCTACAAATTGCTCCATGTTTGAGTTTTAATGTTATAAGTAAATTATGCCACTGGATAAAATATATGTTTCTTTGGGAATTAAACATGTTTATTTCAGCAATGTGGCCGTGGACTATCACGTAGACTTGCAGTCTCTTTCATGTAGTAACACTGCCACCTTCTGAAGCACGGAGGGATTGTCCTCAAGGTTAGCTGTCTCACTTTAAGGTGGCCATTTGCAGTGAGCCAGCAGCAAAAAAATCTCCCAGTAGAAAAGTCTAGAAATCATCTGGTTTTTATCACATAAATGATAATCTTAATTTAAATTATTCATTTAAAATAGATAAAAATGAATGGCTGCGTACATCAGACAGTAATATACTGTTTCCTCTTTTCATTTACCACTACATGTCTTTTATTTTTTGTACTGGAGCATTCTCTTGACTGGTGATACAGAGTTCCCTGTCAGACAGTTCGGTTGACATAAAGTTAATTCTGATATGGAAGTTACACAGCAAGAGCTGTTGCTGGCAGAAGTGGGACAGTGGTGGTCACAGCTGGGAGTGTGAGGGGGATGGCAAATGCTGTTTTTCTATCATTCAGTCAGACAGTATGCCCTTCAGCAGAACAGCAAGCCCTCCTGATTCTTTAGAATTAGTGAGATTAGCATGAAGCACATAATGCAGGGTGATGGAATTTGTCATAATTTGCATTGTCCTAGAAAAATGCAGGTTGATAGAGCAATGCATCTTGGAGCATGTCATGTCCCACGGGCAGGTCACAGAGGAAGCTTGGCAGAAATAATTTTGTGATATGTGCATCAGTTGCAAATGCTTCATAAGTGATTTGTCAAAATAAAAAAAATAAGAAGAAGAGGCTAGGAAGGTAGAGAAAAAAGGGTCACCAAGGAAGCAATTCAATGAATTAGACAGAGTACCCTCCAGTATCGTGATGGAAATATATGCAATGAATGGCTTCATTCTCCTTAGGGTTTCAAATTCCCAAAGCCTTACTGATAAATCTTTCCTTTTTCCACAGTCTAAAAGTAAAATCTTGGAAAACATGTATGTTTCTGCAAAGTTTATTTATAGAAACCCCTCATAGAAATTATCAAATTCAGTCACATTAGGTAAGGTTTTTCTGAGATGTTGCTCCTGGCCTGGCTAATGTTCCCAAACTGCAGATAGGAAAGGATAATCAACATGTCGTTGACAAAACAAACATGACAGTGCTACTTATCTGCAGCAGCATTTCTGGAAATGGGGATGTAGAATGCAGACAAGCAAGGGGAGCATGCTTATTTAGCACAGCAGTGCAACAATGAAAGGTCTAATGTCATGAATGGTCCATGGTTTATTTATGGAGCACCTAACAGCGATGCCACTGTCTCTGATACTTAGGAACTTCTTTTACCCAAGAACATTACAATGAGTGTTTGCAGGTTATGTTATTTATCATTTCAGTAGCAGCTTCTACTTCACAGAGACATTTTGCGATGTCTTCTTTACTTGTCTTTCTTTATACAATCAAACAAAAAATTAATGTTGGCAGTTCAGTAACACTGATCCTTTATGACAGTTGAATATTTGTGGGTTGAGGGCCTAATAAGAAAAAAAAAATTGAGTAAGGAGTTTAAGGAAAATGAAAAAAGTGTCACGTGTGAGGATCAGGCTTATAATAAAAATATTTCTTCTTACATAAAGTATTAGATAGGGTAAATATTTATTTTCTCAGATGGTTAAAATTGTAGAATTAGCTTTTATGAAAACTAACACTACCTTAGGTACAGATCAACAAGAATAAATCTTTCAGCTTGGAGTATCTGGAAACATGTACATATGAAGCTAATAATGCCCTACAATTACAAATAGATCAAGAAGAACTGTGAAGTTTTTGAAAAGTATTATTTATTGAGCTCTATAACATGAATGTGACTCCAAATAATGTTTGTTCAGGCCATTTTAAATCGTTTGTTTGTAAAATAATAGCCTTCCTTATAAATCTCATATGTTTTAAAACTTGCCCTCCTGTCTGTAGTCTTGAAAACTGATTGCTTTCAAACAAACTGCTTTACTATTCAGAGATAATAACTACTTCATGGTGCCAATTGCCAAAAACTAGGTTTTTGTATCAATATTATTTCTCTAATATATCATCTCGACTCAGAAAAAGATATTTTCCGACAACTGCTGCTACTGAGTTGTCATGCTTCAGCCCAATTACAGCATGGTGGCTCTAACTGCATATCCTGCACAATATTTGCTGTATTACTAGTTGGAATAATTGACTCCACTTTTCTTGTCTATGCCACATTTTAACTCTTTTTTTCTATTGTCTTCTTTTCAGTGGAAACCACTGGCCACCATGGGGCAGTGGAGCAGGGGGTGGGGGTGGGGACGACAAATCACCTGCTGCTTTTGTGAAATTTCTTTCATCACAGGAAATGTGCTTACAGTTTGAGACAGTTTGCCTATCTGGTAGAGCTTCTTTAGCCTTTTCTCCTAAATGGCTAAGCCATAGTATTCTTAGCTAATCTTCAGCGGAGAAACCAACAGCCCACCAACAAAAACGTATTCGTTTCTTTGCAGAAAATACTGATAAATCGTGAAAATAATTTTCAAATAGGTACATATTTCACAACATTTTTTCAAGTCATAAAAATAGTTATATTCATTTCCAAACAATTAATTCTTGATTCACCACATTTTTTAATAAAATAAGAGTTTAAATTATATTTTCATACCAAACTTTTTCCAATTGAATAAACAGGCAATATAGTAGATAGAACAATTTTTGCAAGTCTTTAAGCTTTATTACTCTGTTACTGTATCTAGTGACCACTAGCCTAGCGAAGCTAATTTAACTTTGGATAGCTCATGAACTATTATTCATTTGTTCACTTAATCAGTATATACTCCTCCTGTTTACATTGCCGCTCCTGTGTCCTATGAAGGATACTATAGAATAATTTATCTCCCACAGGGATGGATACTGAAGTGAGCAAAGAAGGTCCAATCAGTGATCTTAATCAAGAGGTATTTACTGGGCAAAGCACCTCATCCAGAGTTAATGGCATTGCCACTCTGCAAATGAACATCAGAAAATAAAGAAGTGGCTAAAGAAATTAGCTGACTAAAACGCTACCATCACAACTGGACTGGATCCAGTTCTTGGTGCTTGAATGGAAAATTCATTGCGTTATCAAAATACCTGGTAATCTTTAGGCTAACAAAAGAATATCTAGTCTGTAGTTCTCTGCCCACCTAGTTTGTGATGCGACCCAAATCATCAGTTTCCTTGAGAATAAAGTGATGTTTTTTTGGTTAGTACAGGTGACTTGAGGAAGCAAACTATACTTGTTTTTCATTCCGCTTTCACTAACATGTCTTCTTTAATAAGCAATGTATTAAATGTTTCAATACAAGAGTATTAATGATTTTGAATGCTTTTTCCATTTTGTCCTAGCTGCCTCTACCATTTTTATTACTTTTTTAAAAAAGAAAATGTGGCTATTGCTTTTACTTTAGGTTGAAAGTGTTTTGGTGTTGATGATGAGATTCTATGGGATCTTTCCTGGAGTTGGGTGAGAAAAAAAACCACAACAGTAATGAGAGAAGTGGAGATACCCGATAAGGTACATAAATCTTGCCTCTGGCCAGACAAAGGTGCTAATGTGATAGAGGCAAGGGCCAGGAAAAGATGATATTCCCCTTCAAAGCCATGAGAGGATACTCAGAATGCAAATGAGAATAAGCGGAAAAAAAAACTGCTCCACTGAATCATGGGATTATTCTTAACTGCAAGTTACATCACACTGAAAAAGAACTGGTCTGGGGACTGGGACAAAGCCATAGAGACTGGTATATTCCTCATGCTAAGCATTTATCAACTAATCCTCACAATGACCCTTTTAAATAAATATTATTATCTGCATTTCAGGTACAGGAACAGATTCAGAGACGTAGTGTAACATGTTTAAAGCACACAGCTAGTACCAGATACAATAGTGTTACGAACCTCATTTCTATATGACTTCAAACCTATGTTCTCATAATACATTATTTTTCAAGCTTTGAAAGAAATAAAATTAATTTTAAAAAGTAAAATCTAAGCTCCTTTAAAACCTATATGCAGAAACTAAATCATGCCTTATGAAGTAGCAAAAGCAAGTAAAGATACTAGTTTTTTAATGAAGATAGAACGGAAGAATCGGATATTGTTTTGGAGAAGCAGGGATCATTCTTGATATTGTTCTGTTGTCTACAGCATATGAAGCATCTTCATGAGAATAATATAAAAGTTGTTATTTTATTACCTGAAGACAATATATAAGGAGATAAATGTAAGTAAAAACAATGTGCTATTGGAAGACTGACATAGGCTACCTGAGACATCTACAACAGAGATCTCCATGGCATATTCTTCCTTAAGTCATATTGGCCCTATAATTATTAGCTTAGAATCTTTGCCTGACCATACAAGATAGTTAATAAACATTTTAGGGATGAACAAATGAGTAATTTTCTTACCCAGCTTGAGAATTCATGAATCTTCCTAATAGGAATGACACCTGACCAGGTCAATTTTTTAAGAAATCATGACTATTGAGAAGTCATGATTTTTTTAAAAAACCATAGAAAAGAAATGAATTCCCTGCCTTTCAGCTGCCTGCTCAGGTCAAAGGCATGCCTCCTCTCAGTCACTTTAAGTGACCCTAAAAAATTACTATTGGCACATGTTTTCTGAGTTAAAAGTTATTTGGAGTAAAATATGTCAATGCATATTTTAATGACAATATTTGAGTAACGGTTTTCAGGGAGTGTCTTTCTTGGGTATTTAATTTTATGAGCTACTTGATGGAATATCCCTGATAACTTTGTTTTAGAATGGGTTAATTATCTTTAAAGTTCTAAAAGGAAGTGGCAATGAAATTCACTCTAAGACCTCCTATAAACAATAGTTTGATTGAGGAAACAAGATTTTAGATTTTCTTTTAATTTTTATAGGATTGTTCACTCCAAATTGTCAATAAAGTACTACTAAAGGACAGATAGGCAATTCTGGGTCTATTCTCATCAGTAAAAAGCATGAATTATCTGTCCAATAAAGCCCTAGAAGAGCTAACAAATTTGCTGTAATATCTGAGAGAACTTGAACTTTTAAGAACTGATTTTTGTGATGAGAATTATGAATAAAATTGAGAAATTCATAGGATGTACATAAAAATAACAAAAAGAAAAATATTTTAACCTTACCAACTTAATAATTCTTTAGGTTTTATTAAAGCATCTAGATATTTTAATTTGAAATTTACAGCTTTAATATCTTAATATACATTAGTAAATCATTCTTTGTTGCTATGAGAACTCAATATAGAATAATCAAAGTTTCATATTCTCCAAATTCAGATTTTTATCACTGATGCTTATGTGTACCGTTGTGATATGAGCAACATGACAATTTGATGCTATGGACTCAGTCCCTAGTATAATTTGTCTCTCTCTGCCTTTTTAAAGTCTGGCCATTTTTAAGTTCAAGTTTAAACCCCATCTCTTCCACTATGTGTTCATTCTAGTCACAAGTCACAGTGATTTTTGCCTATCCTAACTTCCAGTATCATTTATTGGTTAATAAGAAGCCTACTTAATCTATTTAAGCAAACAGTAGGAAATAATGATTATGCCAGACCATTTCCTAGAACATCAAGGTAGAAATTGCCTAGCCCTCAGAAAGTTGCCAAGAACTAAAGCTAGAACCAAAATCTAAAATCAGAAAAATGGTGACAGAAAAGGTTGTCAAATGCTTTTGTCTTTTCGGGTTGCAACAACAAAATACCACAGGCTGGGTGACTTACGTAACAAGAATATCTCAGTTCTGGTTGCTGAGAAGTCCAAGATCTAGATGTCAGTCCATTTGCTTTCTCGAAAAAGACATCCTGTCTTGCCAACAGGTGCTACTCATGATGTTCTCACATGGCCTTCCCTCAATGTGTGTACATGAAGAAAGAGCAAGTGAGAGAAAAAGAACATTCTTCCTCTTCTGGTAAAACCACTAATCATATCAGACTAGCATGCCACCCCAATGCTCTCATTTAACCTTAATTAACTCCTAAAAAGCCTTACCTACAAATACAGTCACTTTGGGAATTAAGGCTTCAACATAAGAATTTTGAGGGACATAATTCAGTTCATAGCATCCTACTTCCTAAATACCAAGTCTTATTATAAGCACGACATGCTATTTAATGCTCACAAGATCTTGTAAAGTACATACTGTTTTATCACCATTTCATAAATGAGGAAAAGAAAGCAGATAAAGATTAAGCAACTTGGTCAATGTCACGTCACATGGTTTATAAATAAAAAAGTCAAGTTTAAACATAATTATCTGGTATATAGCTCCTGCCCTTAATCACCAAGTTAAATCACTCCTCTGGAAATCAACAGGACTCGCTCTGTCATCTCTGCTTATATCTCAGTGTTGGTTCTATCTTACAGCATAGCTTCTTCTGTCTCAGTACCTATAGAGGACTATGGCCAGTCCTAGCTCTATAGTATCTATGTGACAATGTTTTCAGTCTCCATACCATGTCTGCCAAGGGAATTCTACCACTAATATGGACCATCTTTGCCCTACATAATACCTAACACTATTGATTCAAGAAGTAAAAAGTAAATATATTTATTGCACTACTTTTATTATACTGTATCTTAGTTATTACATTAGTTATACCTTAGTCTATGTATTATTCTAACTGTCAAAACAGATGAATCATGCTCTCTTTGTCTTACTATTGTTCATCCCTGAAATGGCATCTAGACTTAAAATGTTTCCCTCTGAAGCAAGCTCAATTTTTGAGAGCTTTTATCCATCTTTTTTCAATCTTTTTGCTTGAGGAAATACTTGAAAAGAATATATTTTCTTCCTGCTCTTCTTCAAATTGTGAAAAGAACTGTATGCGATTGGAAAAAGAAAAAGACAGAGAAGACAGGTAATGTTCATTTGCTTGTTGGGTTAATTCAACGGGCCTCTGTGAATCTCCTTATTCCTAAGGGAACTGTCTGTGGCTCTGGCAGTATGGCAACTTGGTGGGAATAAGAGTTAGCTTCACAAAATGAAAGAGTTTGGCTGAGCTACTCCTTTCATACAGAAACCTTATGCTTGGCTGCCAGTAGTTTCATAGGCATGTTCATACCCTCAACTTTAGTCCTCATCTCTCTCGCTCTCTCTCTGATCAGACCAATACTAGAGAACAGAGGATTTGTAGGTAGATAATCTTGGCTTCAGCTCCACTTACATCTTTTTACAAGCTATGTGACCTTTGGCAACTTACTGAACTTCTCTGAGTCTGTTTAGTAAGCTATAAAATGGAAATGATCCTTGTATCATAAAACTGCTATGAGAATTAAATTAATATCTAAGTATCTTATCTGTGGTAGAAGCTCAGAAGTATTGGCTTTCTTTCCTATTTTCTTTATTAAGAAAATATGAGTATAATAAAAATAGGTGTTGGACTGTATCCTTCTAGGCTGTTAACCTTCCTGAAGTTTACAAGAGGATTTTGAATGAACATTTTGTACTTCAGGATACAAAAGGGTATTGAAGAAATAACTTAAATTTTTCTAGACAGCCATAAAGAAATAAAATAGACAAAGTCTCCAATATTATTTGCGAAAGTGATACAGAAATACCTATTTAAAAATCACCATAACTGTATTTATCAGCATAATATTATTTCAGTTTACAATTTGTGAAGGCTGGAAATATTTTTGTAACATTCAGCCCTGCATACTTCTGTCTTACATTTTGGAACCAAAGTCCAGATGTTTCTGTTCATAACTGAAATTATCTTACGGGTGTACCCTGGTAGCCTAGCAGTCTGGGTCTGAGAGCAGTTCCACATACATTCAAAGGTTCTGTGTTCAAGACCAGGGTTGGGAGAATGGGTGGGGGTTGTGGGGGGACAACCAAGATGAACAATTAAATAAAAATAAAGTGCTTCTTCTACCTCTCTCTTCCTGCCTGCCTACTCACCTTCATTGCTGCCTATACTTTTCCTTTAAAACAAAAAGAAATTATCTTACCTTTAATTACAATACAAATAACAAAATAGCTAAGAATATTAGCAGACCTGGATGCACTCTGTTCACATTTTACTTCTCTGAAAATGACCTATTTTTATGTGGTAAAGAAAGATTATAGCAAGCACTTTCATTTCTATTGTTTCTTTTTCTTTTATATCTCTTACTTTCCTAGTTGAAATTCAATGATACATATTTTTTTGGTTGCTAAAAGACAGCAGTTCCAACTCTGTGGATTGCATCTTGTATTTCAGTTAACATATTTAAGAATTTAGAAAAATAACCTTAATAAGGTGAGAGGAGAAAGTGGTTTTAAAAAACAAAGTCTGAAATTCATTGAGTAAGTTTATTCTTACTGAAATAGGGATTAAGCCTAAACATCTGTGTTCAGATTTCAGGGGTTGAATAAGTTCTATCTATACTTACATATTTAGAAAGATCCATAACCAGGGATTTTATCCTAGGAATAATAAATTTTGGAGTTTATAGGACCATATTTAGGAGAAACAGAGACTAGACCTTAAGAAAGTGAAATTATTTAACTTAAAGAAATCATTTCAAGAACAATTAATAATCTTAAAACATATGAAAAAATTGTATTTAGGTGGTGCTCATAATAAACTTTCTAGTTTTATAGGATATTGGGAAGGATTCAGATTGACAATGAGGAACAATTTTAAGCGATCATTATTTTAATTACGGAGAAACTTATGTAATCAAAAAGATAGTTTTATGTTTCAATATCCATCTTGACATTATTTTACATGTAGTCTACTGAATGCTTATTTTTTTAATTCTCTTTCATTCTCCTTATCTAGTGGCTTTCTCAGCTCTCATATTTTGTCAGTCTTACTTTTTCTATTCTTGTTTCTTTTCTATGTGTCCTATTTGTGGATAACCCCACAAAGTCCAATTCCTGTTCCTTTTGACCTTTTATTCAATTTATACCTTCTATTAATTAACCTATATGTTACGTTCTGTAACATGACTTTGTGTATAGCTTCTTGCCTTCTAATCTATGTTTCAAAAACACTTGGTATTAGAAGACATTCTGTAATCAAATCACATCAGTAAGTTTTTCTATATCTCCCTTAAGAAAAAATTCTCAGCATGCCCTAATGGCTCAGGTGTTAGGTCTGCAGCAGTGCTGTCCATGCAAAGCCCAAGGACTTGGATTTGAAATCTAGAGGGTGGAGGGCAACCAAAATGAACAACTAAATAAATAAAAATACTTCCTCCTCTCTCTTCCTGCCTGCATACTTGCTCCTTGCCGCCTGCTTCCTCAAAACAACAACAAAAAAAGCTCCTTCCCCATTTTGCTTTAAAATTACTGTCAATTACTAATTGCTACAAAATTACTAATCTTCCAGGTTTCCAAATTAGGTGCTTTCAAGTCACCTTTGACTATTTCATCATTATTTCTGAGCCAAATTTGTCAGAAAAGCTTTGTCATTTTTTTCCTTGATAATGCTTCTCATATATCTTTTCATCATCCTTCCTACCACTGCCATCCTTAAGACCGTGCATCTAGACTACTGAATTATCTTCCACTTATTCTACCTGTCTCCATTTACCTTCTTAATTCATCCTGAAATATGATCAAAATAGTATTTTATTGTTACTCTACTGCTCAAAATATTTCAGGGTCCTTTAATATACTATCCCAAATTCAAATTATTTTTAGCTTATATTTGATTATATTAGCAGCATTAGGATCCTATTTGAGCACTGAGTTAAGAGACTCAGGAGTTCTCATACCCATTTATTTGTCCTGATAAAGTTCTCAAGGGAGATAAATACACAAAGAACAATGGCAAATATGAGTTATATGTAATACTAGCAGGGTGTCTGAAACCTTCAGATTATTCTAAAAAACTGATGTGTAATTGGAGATTTAGGTCTAAACACATCTCCATCTTTCAAAGGCCAAATATTGCCATAAACAAATCACCAAACCTCAGAAAGTAAGAACAGAAAGTTAGGAAAGATAGGACTGGGGAAGGCAGAGACAGACTGAGAGACAGGCAGCAGAGGAAAGAAAGGGACCTTTTGGTGCACATACATAAAAGTGGCCCATTCCAGGCACAAATCATCTCACCCAATC
This sequence comes from Solenodon paradoxus, assembly GCA_004363575.1. NCBI lineage: Eukaryota > Metazoa > Chordata > Mammalia > Eulipotyphla > Solenodontidae > Solenodon > Solenodon paradoxus. The sequence continues at coordinate 459,420 of RJWH01000283.1, read as the reverse complement.
TGTTAGCAGCACCTCCCTATGTTAGCAGCACCTACAACAGTTTTCGAGGATCTTTGGAAGCAAGTCCTTGGCAGCCTTATTTTTCACTGCTCTAAGTTTTGATTTACTTTTCACTGCACTTTATATTCTTCATTGCACATTTCCACATCCTAGATTGTAACATTTATCTCATCTTTCATCTCTCTAAATCCTTACATTCCTCTAAGACCAGTTTATGACTGGCCTCCACTGAAAACATCTACTACTGCTGCCCACAATGATTATAAATTCCTCTGAATATTCATGATTTTCATAATTATTTCTACCCAGTTTGACATTAAATTGTTCTCTAATCATTTTACTTATTTTAGTAAATTCACTGAATGCAAGAACCATGGTTTTTCTTTTATTTCAATCTATACTCCCAGCATAATATCTTTGCTTTGGGTAAACACAGAGCTAGACTGGAAAATAGAGAATAATCATAATAGATTATTAGTTAAATAAATAACTATCTTTTGATTCTTCTGTTAAACTACTGTTAAGGAAAAGCATAATGAAAGTATGTGGCCTAGTATACCTGCTTCAAATATTTGACACTAAGGAATAATACTTAAAATATTTAGTAATCATTATTGAACAGGCATTAGCCAATCAGAATAAATTCTTACTGGGACATTACCAAGTATTAACCAATTCAAAGTGCAAACTCCAACTAGTTCAGAACTAAAATAACCTAAAAGCTTAATCCCTATTTTGCCAGAGATTAACATTTGGTTTCCAGCTATTTGTTACACATCTTAACTGAGTTTTATTAGCTCTACCTACAATATCAATAAAAGCCTAACAAGTTAATTTAATACTTAATCTGAACTTGCTATCTTTCCTGACTTCAGCTACCATAGCTTTCCTGTGTCTGTGTATGTTTATATATATATATATATATATATATATATATATATATGTATGTATGATTGTTTATTCCATACACTGCCTTTTTCAAGTTTTTATAGACCTATAAGCCTCCTATTTGGAATGTCATGGTCTATGGTATAAAATACAGTAAGTATCTCCACTGGCTACACCTATAAATATGCAGTTGGTACAGTAGCATGCACCACACCTTTCGTGATATAATGAAGTCCTTTCAGATTACATTTTAAGAAGAAAATACTTTTGGCCTAGATGTTGTTATATCACACATACTTTTATAAAAACTATATTCCTTATACATGTCCTAAAATACTTGTATTCAGAGACAACCAGTTGAAACTATACACAAAATTGCTTAACTACAGAAGTAGCCATACACCCTTCAACCTTAGCAAAACAATTTAGGTTATATCAAGTCAGTCGTGCTTTAATGTTACTTCAAAATGCTGATAATGCCACAACTGTCATGTACATGACAGCATATAAAAGAGAGGTTATATTTTTCTAACTTGTCAATTTACTTGTTTTGTTTTTGGTTTTGGTTTTGATTTAGTTTTTCATTGGTTCCATATTTTACCTGTCAAGTGGTGAAAATTAGCATTTCTAAATAGAACTCTAACATATTATGGGGGTAAAGTGTGTGTCTTTAAAAACAATAGATTACTCTAAATCCAAAAGTAAAAGCTATGTAATTTATTTTAAAGACAGAGAGATGCCTTCTGGGTGCTAACACCTTCAGAAGCTATTATCACAGTATGACTGAGAAGGATTATCTTACAGATGGAGAGAGTAATATTAAGATTCCCACCAGACCTTGTCCTTCTATGCCTTTTCCCCCTGTGCAAAGGAATCTGTCAGATCTTATTCCTTTCTTTGAAGAAATGCCTAAAGAATGTCACTTCAGTCTGGCTACACTTAGGCATCATGTGGAAAATTGTGGATGCCTTCAAAACAGACATATTCTTAAAAATGTACTTTAATTTAGGAATTACAAAAGGAAGTTTTTTCACTTTCTATGACAAGGTTGAAAGTTTATTCCTTTTTCACAATAATGTTTTTTTATATTTGTATTTTTTTTAATTTTCAAAGCAGTTTAGAAATTTCTTATTTGATTTTTTCTACAACCTACATTTAAATTTAAAGTTATGTCACTATGTCTACCATCAAACACAGGACTATTATTTTGTGTTTTCTGACCACTAGAGTCTGCATCTCATGGTTGGTTATTTTTCTAGTGGCCATAACAGATTATTTTTCACTATAAAAACTACAGACAGAATGACTCAATCTAAAATCTACTTATTCCTCTCAATAATAATTATGAACATCGAAGTACTTCCATTTAATTATTTCTGAATGTCCAGTAAGATTCTCCAAACCCTGTTTTTCACATTATGCTCATATCATGTATGAAGGCCAAATGTTTCATCAATGAGATCTTTTCTGATCCTCACCAATTAAGCACTCTGTCTTTTTGCTCCTAGAATGCCTTGTACTGTATTGTCATTGCATTGGGAATTCCAGGACCATCCTGACTATGACATGTCTGGCATTATGTTCTTAGTACTTAGCTCAGTAAATGTTTATTGAATGAATGGATATACAAATGAATATGTGTGCTGTGTTTTGTTGTGCTAAGCTGATACCTTATTTAAAGGCCATTTCCCAAATTACTGCTGAATTCCCAACTACTGAGTCTAAAATTACGTTTGAGCAACATGATTAGGAAAAATGCAGGAGACATTTAAGAAAGTTCCTTACCAGCAACAATTAAAATTGCTTTTCAAACAACATTGTAGATCAGTATTTCCATTAAAGAGGTCCAAGAATCAGAGTCCATTATGGTTTATACACTGCCACAGAAAAAGTGAGAAGAGATATTAAAGTGTTCAGTCAGGGCAGAGTAGAAATTGTAAATGCTATTTTGAGCAAAGCTTTGAAAATATTGAAGGGGACTAATGGCACTGCCAATTAAAATCAGAAATATTTAGGAAACACATCTTATTTTTGAAGCCCTTTGGAGATTACATTAAAACTCTGATATCACTTTTCATATAGAAAATTTTAAGGGATACTACTTTAAGAGATAAAGTAATAAGTTTTTAAGTTTTTAATGAAATAGAAAAAAATGGTACAAATGTACATAAACTGATCTGACTATTATTAAATTTTGAATGATACAGTCTTTCTATTACATTCATTAGTTGAATTCCACAAAATTCCCAGGATAGTGAACACAGAGAAAGTATAAAAGGCCACACACAGTCATTCACAAGAGGACCCTTTTTTTATTTGCCTCTGTTACATATTACCTTTTAAATATACATGGTATTTACTTCTTTTTCACTACTACAAGCTAAGTTAAAACTATTTTAATCCATGTGTTGGGTCACTTTAACTTAAGATATTCATTTCATTCTGTAATTCAAAGGAGTTAAATTTTAGATTTATATTCCTACTCTATCCTGAGACATCTGTTTACCTAAGGACATCCAATTTAGATAGATGATAGATAGATATAGCTGTCTATCTATATATGTCTAATTATATACAAATAAAAAGTTTATTATTTATATAGACATAATAAGTTTATGTCTAATAATTTTAAGAAATCAAATCTGTATTTTTGACTATATTAATGATCTTGGTGGAACTATTAAATACAGAGAAATTATACAATGGCATCTGCAAAAGATAGTCAATGTGAGAAACATTCATCATAAAGAGAATTAAGTTCAATTTGAAGACAGAATGAAAAAGATCTTCAAGAAGAGGAGGAAAGAAGCACTTAAAGCCTACAGATTTCTGCATAACACTGGATTTCATATTGCCTGGATGTTTCCAGTTCTGTGTGACAGCAAAGAGAGTAGTATGTCTATTGGTACCACACTTAGAGGCATGCTGCATTGCTGTACTACATCAGAAAAGTTAAAATATCTCTATAAAAATCTTGTGCAACTTCGTAAGAAATGTATTTGGGGCATCCATTCAAAAAAAAAAAAAAAACTGTCTTCTGAATAGGAGATGTGGCAAGAATAACCAGATAGGCAGAAATGATTTCCAAGAAACAACAGATTTAATAAATTGTGATCTCTGACTTCTGGGAATTTTTTTCCCCATAAATCAATTTTGCGAGAAGTGGGGCAAAAAGTGTTGGTTTAAGCTTGCTTCTGCAAAGATATGACAGAAATCAGAAAACACATCATAGAATTCAGGAGCAGAAAAGAAGAGAAGGATAATCTACCAAGGAATCTTGAGGAAAAACATAATATGGAATATTAAGGGCATTAAAATATATGAGACCAGACAGCATTTGGAAGCTAAAGAAAGTATAGGTGTGTATATTACCAACTAGAAAACCAAAGGAGCCTTTATGAAACCACATACAAGATAAATGTCCCAAGTACTGGTAATTAATTAAATTAAAAGAGCTAATATGTATGATTGTTTTAAAGAACACTGAGTTTCTATCTTGATAGAGATTTATTGCTGTATTAACACATCTATAAGTTTTCTGGACAACCTAGTGAAAAATGTACCGGTGCACGCCCTGGTGGCTAAGCAGTTAAGTCTATGCCTCCAGAAGGACTCGGGTTTTGGTGCAGTGGCAGGGAGAGCGGGCGCAGCAACCAACAACTGAAAGATGAGATAGACACTTCTTTCTCCACTTTAAGCCTACAGGCACGCCTGCCACTTACTCGCCTTCATTCCTGCCTGCTTTCTTCCTATCAATAAACAAATAATCCTTTTTTTAAAAGCATAGAAATGATACTTCAAAAAAGTGTACTGCAAGCCTATCTCTGGGTAAAGAGGCCTAGGACCTTTAGCAGATACTTAAACCAGACTAGTTTTCTCACTAAAATGATTAAATAAAAAGTTTATATAATGAAAAAGTATATATCTATCTATTTAATTATATTCTTATATAATGAAAAATTATAAAATGAAAGGTTTAGACCACATGATTACTGCTTCCTTTGCAGCTGTAATATTTTATGATTTTCTGAGGAGCAAATTTTATAGTATTGGTTTAGAATTCATATAGCCAACTAACATCATAGTCAAAGTGTCTTGTTCATGTCTTATACTAGACTCAACAACTCTGGAGTCTTCCAGGTTCATTGTTTTCTTCTAAGAGAAACTGTCCATTTCCTTTATAGAATAGTTCCGGACTGTTCCTTGTCTGGTTCCACCTCTCATACCATCCATGCATTTTTTTTTTTTTTTTTTTTAAGAGAAAGGTACAAGTAGGAATGAAGGTGAGTAGGCAAACAGGAAAGCAGGAAAAGAGAAGAGGAGGAAGAGCTTTTAATTATTTATTAATTCATTTTTATTTAGTTGCTAATATTTATTGTTCACCCTGGCCCTGGGTCTTGAACCCTGGACCTTGGGATGTACGCGGAACTTCTCTGAGGTGCACTAGATCGCTAGGCTACCAGGCTGCATTCCATCGATGGTTTTTTAAGAAATGCTTGAGGATAATCATTCTATCAGTCATGCAATAACTTTATCAAGCAGCATGGCACAAATGGAAAAGCAAACAAACAACTTCCCACCCAAGAAATTACTGTTGGGCTAGTATCAAGCAGATTAAGTAAAAGAAATAAACAGAAAGATTTCATAAAATAGACGAGAACATGGTATTCCATAGAAAAGATAAAATAATGATCTTTGAGAAACCAGAACCTAAGAGGTAGAGAAGCTATCTCTGTGGAATGGTAGATTAAGTTGCTATATATATATATATATATATATATATATATATATATACATATATATATATTACTGTATTTGGTTATGTATAATGTGTGATTTTTTTACCCAAATTGTGAGAGGAAAAATAAGAATGCGCATTATACATGGGTGGTACTAATTCTGTATCTATCTATCTATCTATATATATATATATGTTTTTAATTATTTTATTTATGTTTATGAATTAGAAGTGTAACTCTAGAAATCAATAATGATATCCATATACAAAATAATAGTCTGGAATTTGATCATCGGTTTTCTTGAATTAACAATAAACTTGCAATTGAAAGCAATTTAAGGCAATGATTCACTGAAATAAAACAAAGAGCAATGTATTACCCACAGAGTAAGTGACTCTGACTTGATTAGACAGGTGATGCCAACTATTTCCAGAGGGTGAACAGCTACACATTTCTCTTCGTACACTTTAGGCAGGAGCTAGCAATGTAGCTGATATTTTTACAAAAATAAAGACACAGCAAGCTTTAAGCTTAGAGTTATTAAATATACTAAAGAGCATGGCAACAGAGCTGCCGAGAGACACTTTGGACCTCCTCCCACAGCGAGTGTCGTCAGACGGTGGAGACAATGGGAAGAAAAGCTTTTCGTACCTTCTGTTATTGTGTTTTGTAATATTTGTTACATACAATTTCTTGTACCATAATATGTTTAAAAAGTGCTAAATTCCTTTATAATATAAAAAAGGTAACTAAATATAAACAAATTAAAGTTTGAATTAAAATGAAAGATTTTTTTTCCTGAAAGTTTGGGTTGAAAATATGGGTGTGCATTATACATGGGCGCACATGATGCTCAGCAAAATAATTTGCATTTATGGTCTAAGGATAATACATTTAAATTGTTTAGAAGTCCCACTAGTAAATCAATAAAGTTTTCCTGGTGAATAACTTTCTGTGCATTATGATTATAGAAGTGAGAAAGCACACACACACACACACACACACACACACACACACACACACAAACATAGAAGCTGAAAACAAGAAAATAACTTTACTGTTTGAATGCTAGAATGAAGAGTCCTGAACAACTGCTGCTGCAGTTTTTACACTGCCTTTAATCAAGAACAAGACTTTCATTCTAGGATTCATGGCATTTTTCTGAAGTTCTATTACTAGAATACCCTTTGCATATCTACATAATTCCTCATTTCCTATACCCGAGTTGCATTAACCCAAAGAGCCTTCTTAAGTAGTTGATACACTACCCAAATCACTTCCACATCAACAGTCTCCAACCAACCACTCCAAGTAGATAAAATCCCATTTCTTGGCTATGAGAATTTAGAGAATGTAAGCTACCCTTTGGCTCTAATCTATGTTTTCAGGCCTAACAGTAAAACAATTTTTAATCTGGTATATCTGTCACTGAATCTGTAACCCTCTCAGAGAAAATTCAGCCCTGTATTTTTTTCCCCCAAAGATGTTACATGTTCCTAAGAATGAGCTTGCATGAACATGAAAAATTAGTACCCTTGACTATTTATGGAGCTTCAACTATTTTTCTCTTCCTTTTCTGGTTTACTAAACTGTTATCATCTTTAGGGGGTTATACCATTACTTACACAAGATGAGAGCACTAAATTTTATGTTAATAATACCCAGTCATTTCTCAAGTCACCAACACTCTCCTGTATCACCACCAAATCACCGACATTCTAGCAGAGCTCCAGTAAATAGCATCACTGCCTCTAATCCTCTAATGTCAAACAACAGACTCTGCTTTGCTTCATGCTCTCTTTGCATATTTCTTGCCCTAAAACCCAGAAATGACAAAGTCAAAATCACCACTACCCCGTATTTCCCTACCACATGGGCACACACACCCACACAGACACTTGTCCATTGACCCTGAACTAAATTTCTCTTTTTTCCCTTAAGTAAGGATGTGTTTTTCCATTCCCATCTCTAGCCTCCTGACCCCTGTCCTGTAAATGGGTCCCCCATGAACCCCAAACAGCAGTTCTGCAGACATGCCCAGACAGGGTAAGTTAGAGACGGCACAGATCCTGACATCTACCACACTACTGATGAGTAATGGAGCACCCTTCCGTCATATGCACACGGCCTCTCTTGTAAATCATTACTAATGAATTAACTTGACTTTTTGTTCCTGGATAAAGAAAATGTTGAAATACATTGAGTATCTCAAGAATCTTTAAAGAGAAGACATATCACTTATGATTATTTCAGTGATCTTCCTCCTCCAAATCCAAAACCCCAGTCTAACCATGAGGAAAATGTCAGACAAACCCAAACTGAAGAACAATCTATAAAATAACTGACAAGTACTACAGAACACTGTCAAGGTCATCAAAAGCAAGGAGTATGAGAAACTGTCACAGTCAAAGAAGCCTAAGGAGACATGATCACTGTATAAAAAGTGATGTATTGGGTGAGAAAAAGAACATTAAGTTAAAATTAAGGAAAATCAAATAATATATGAACTTTATAATAACATTAATATCGGTCTACTAGTTATCAAAGCTATCTTAAAATTAAAGGTTCATGAAATATATATATATATATACTAACATATATAATTTATATATATTTATATAAGCAAGTATTTATGCAAAGTATATATTAATTATAAATACAATAATATATACACTGTATAAATATTATTTGTGTGTATATTAGCTACTCTTACTGGGAATATACTTTTGACTAGCTGGACAAAGATTTTTTAAATCCTAATTTATAGGAATAATCTCTTAAGAATATTATTCAAATTATTTAGGAACACTCCCACTCAACTAATAAACTCATTTTCTTATTTAGCAACAGGCGGTGATTTGAGAAGTGAACCGAAATTTAAAGTACATTGGCACATTCAAAATTGTGAAGACACATTTAAATTTCTAGTAATGTTCCACAAAGTTTAAACATCTAGTAGATGGAAAAATTATGCCTAGATAGTGATCAGAGAAAAATATCAGGGATTAAAATAACATTTATCTCTGAGGGAAACAGTTTTAAAAAGTCTTTAATTCTTGAATAGATCACAGATGCATTTGAATCAGTTATCTCCATGTTGATAACTATTGAATTCCATATAATTTCTTATGAAGTCTTTAGTTAGGTATAACCTTTAACCATCATTTATCTTCACATTTACTCTATTGATTCTCAAACTGATGATGATGGAATACTTTGAAATGTGATTTCAGAACAGTATTTTTCTCCTTCGGAGATTTGAAAAAGCTTCAGGGCATTATCAATATGTAAACTTCTTTTCATTATGTTCATGTTTATGAGCTAAATACTTTGTTGTAATGGATCAAATGGCTATCACCTAAGGAAGGACGATATCATCTTTTTTCATATTTCTGTTTTTAAAACCCCAAGTGTAGTAGGAGCACTTTCACAGCTCCTATTTTCTAGACTAGTGTTACTTCTAGAGCATACTTGTAAACAATACTTTCAAAATGGGTTGCAAACAAATTTTGCTTGAGGCACAAACCATAAATTAAAGTAGTGATCATTTCAAGATAAAACTTTTTCTATCTTTTAAAATCAGAATGAAAGTAGGTCAATGAAATTTAGGATATTTTAGAATATGTACAGTATTGTATTGTTTGCCAGTACCTAATTTACAATTACAGAGCTCCATGAATATTGAAATGATTCAGCTTCCCATTATAAATGTATGTGGCAGTTTGGTTGTTGATCAGTTTATGAAGTTAATGCAAATGGAACTGTCTTCCTGTCAGCATTTGAAATCTATAATGCAGTCATGTTGTATATTCAGGGACAGGCCATTGACAGTCAATTAACAAGTTTGATTGGTATGTCAACTCATTCTTTTGAATTGTTAATAGTATGTTAATAGCATTCATTTCTTTGTGTAGTCCCATTTGCAGCTTCACAGTTACAGCTATTTTTTTTATAATTCCGAGTAACCTAAAATAGTGCCTTAATAATAGATTATTAAACACCTGTCTAGTGTAGCTTAGGGAGGTTTTTCTAGACTGGGAGTTTGCAGTGGATCCCTTTGATATTCAAATCAACAAATGATAGCCTTTTTATTCAAAACGTAAATTCTTTTGATGGTTAGCTTGTTAAGAAATATTCAGCTCTAGTCTGACCTGATCTGGTTTCCCATGGAAAAGATCTGATGTCGTTTGAAGGTTCATAAATGGAATGCCAATGACAATTTGTTGTTGACGTTCTGCCGCCTCGGCCCTCAGATGCTGCTGGTTGATGTGCCGCTTTAGCTTCACCAAATAATCCTTGCAGGTAAATGATCTATGGATTGATCAGATAGTTTCAAAGCAAAAAGGGCTCTTCTGCGGTCTGGATTTTTAGGCTTGGAGGGGTATTTAAAAAGATGCATCAAAGTTGACAGATGAATCTTAAGGCATAGAATGATGGAAGAAAGAAATGTGGGAATATTTTTAAGTGACTAGCATATTACTTAGTTTTGAAAACCTTCAAATGTCGATCAAATCTGCTCCTTAGTGCAGATTTATTTCTACCTTGGTTTTTTGTTATGGTTGTTTTGTCTGTGTGCACAAGTTTAATCTCACTTTTCTGGGGAAGTTGATGAGACATTAACCATATTATTCTCAAATGGTGCTTTGGAATAAGGTTGCGAGTTCATTTGCACAGCCATGTTTTATTCATATAGTTCCTGTACACCAGAATATAAGATCTGCCATTTCTCTAGTCTAAAAAAATTGTCTTTACCAAGGAAGCAGTAAAAATTTTATTCTTTTTACCTCCTGTTCTTCACGTGTCTCGTTGATGCTTTCTCAGTCCACTATTTATACTTAATTTCATCGGCAGAAATTTCTTTATAATATGGGGATGAAAACTCCCACCAATGCAGTTTAAATATTTAGTTAATATTTTTCTGTTCTAGATGTCAGTGAATTTGCAGGAACAATTTTCATGGATTTGAATTTTAAAATAGGGTGGTACTTGAGAGATTGTTAACTCAAATATTTCTAAAATACAGTTAAGGAAACTGAGACATACAGTAAGAGCTCACAGCTGATTGGAACAGATTCAGGTCTCTATTCCTAATCCTGTATACATGCTACCTTTAGAAACACACAGATACTCAATTTGAAGATTAATATAATTGTAATGCATATTTCTCAGTGGGGTGTAGAAAGCTGTGCAAGTTTTCTAGCTAATATAAAAATTTTTATACTACAGTTTAAGACTAAGAACTTCATGTGACATCTGTAAAGCAAAATTCTAAACATATATTTCTTAATGTGTAATTAAAATCTGTCAATCAGGAGAGAAGGAAGAAAAGAAATTAACTACTATCTTTGGCAGTTTGTTTGCCTCTGCCTGAGGCAGGACTACAGAACTAATGACCTATCTCAGGAATGGGGTAAGAGAGGAAAAGAGGGAGGTATTTGAGAATTAATTGATAATAAATTTTATTGTGTCACTTCAAATAATTCTTCAACAATGTTTCTCAAAGTGTGTTTCATGAATCACTAGTTAGTTCCACAAGATATCTGGCCACTAAAAAGTTCTATGTCTAGAGTAATGTGGCAATTATGTCCTAATGGAGATTCACATTGACACAGTGTTTGTTGGCAAAGACTCTGTAAAGTCCTGTAATAAACTTGTCTAGTCCTGGGGCACTCTTGCGGCTTAGGTGTCTAAGTGGTTAAAGCACAGGCCATGTAAAACCAAGGATGCAGGTTTGAGACTGGGGCTGGGGTTGGGGATGGGAGGCTATCTAGCTCTACTTAATTTAGAATTTCTAAAAATTAATTTCAACAAAAACTAATTGATATCTTTCATGGAAATGTGGGGGATGTTCGAATAGCCTTAGGTAAATCATTTAATTTTTCTATGGTTCAATTTCCTTTTCTGTAAATAGGAGAAAATAATAGTGCTTGTTAGAATGAGGATTAAATAAGCTAATATATGTAAAGCACTTAGAACAGTGTCTGTCATATTGTATCATGTAAGTTTTTGCTTTTGATATTACTAATAGCAATATTATTGGTGTTGTTAGTGAATGAGACCAGTACCATAGTTTTATTTGTTTCATTTTACTGGATGTATATATGTATTAAAATGTATACAACGCATTGGGTTAGAGCTACAGATTTTATGAGTCAACAGGCTATGGCAGAAATAATGACATGTAAGCTGATAAATTATTAAGGAAAACAGTAAGACGGTTTCAAAGAGAAGAATCAACACATTACGGGACGGCTGATCACAAAGAGTTTAACACAAACTCTAGAAGACACCAAAGGTTTTACTTAGAAGTTGACAAGCAACTGGGTATCTAGGAAACTACCAAAGGAAAAAGTTGAAAAATTCCAGAGGGAGAGGACAGTTGAGGAATGAGGACAAGTATTGGGAGTTGAATGTGCAAGGACATGTGGTATACTATCAGGGAAGATGAGAACTAAAGGACAAGGGACCTTGTATCCAAGTGCAGAAGTTTGTGTTTTATCCTGCAGATAACAAAGCGAGTAGAGAATTTTTATGCATGAGAATGATATAATCAGCCTTGTGTTTTAGAAAGAAAATTTGACAGATGAAGTTGGAAGAAGAGAGAAGGGAGGCAGGAAACATGATGGAAATACAGACTGAGGCAGTAGCAGTGGGAAGCAAGAGGACACACATAGGTTAAAGAGACATTTCTGAGGGAGATTTACAAGACTCCACTGACCAATGAGTTGTGGGAGGAGGAACTATAAAAGTGGAGAAACTAAGGACAAGACTCATGTCCAGTTAGGCGGGGGTTCTGTAAATGATGATTCAATTTAGTTTTATAAACAGAGACATGGATTTTTCCTATGCAAACTTGTATGTGTCCACAGCTTGTCATCAACAATGAACTTCTTCTCAAGGACTAACTGAATATAAGTGTAGATACAACTGAATACAACTCAAGAAAACTGCCGCTAATCTGAATCAAAAAGTTCCTAACTTACTAAGTAATTTACTAGACATATACATGTAAAAATTAAATATAGAATGCTATTTAAAAATTTAAAAATCACAGTGGACATGTATTACCTTATCTGCATGCTCACAGTTTCACACTGAACTATGCTAAAGCACTTCGATATTTTTACTGTGTTTATTATTTCAATGCTTTCTCCTCTTGTCTTTCTTATTTTGAGTTTCTTGGATCTTAGAACTTATTTGTCTTTGTATTTCCAGACCCACCTACAAATGGTACAGTTTAAATGCTTAATAAATGGTTTAGGTATATATTTATTGAGATGTCATTACTCTAATTTTATTCTAATACATTTTTAAATACTCAATGTTATTAGCTAAAAAAATCATATAAGAACTCTTGCATAATGTATTTCTTGTAACTTAAAAATCTTGAGATTATATTGGCCTGCAATATATATTTGAACTGCCATTTTACATGAACGATAGTGGAAAAATAAGTCCAAATAAATAATCGCTGTTTATGAACTGACAATTCTCTAATTTATACAACACCTCACATTGTGCTAAGAACATTATAAGTCATCTGTCTGAACAACAAGCCTCTTTTCCCTGTTGTGAGACTACTTGCTGGCATGGTCTAGACACAGGAAGTTCTAGTATTTTGGAGATGTTAAGCTATTAGGCTATATCTTATACAATTTTCTCAGATATTGGTTGACTGCCCTTCCTATTACCTCAGGAGGTACTTATAATCTACTTTTATGTTGTACCAGTTTTTCCCAGTCCTTAACACATCACACACACTTAAGTAATAACAGAAAAGATATTATCAGCTCAAAATTCCGAACTAATATACTATTTTTAAAGTTGCTCCTAACTCCCATATTACTTTCTATTTCCACTCTATTTAAGCAATATCAAGATTATAAATCTGTCCTACAGAGACAAGATGTGAAAAATAACCAATATAAAGAGTGTGGAAGGTCTTAAAAGTTTTAATAATTATTCATTCTACCATAAAGAACTTTATATAAAACAATATATCCATGTCCTGGTTACCCCCAGGAATGTAGATTTATACCACATATCTATTTAAGCATTTCTAAGATTTCTTTATATTTTTAGGAAAAGAATTTATGCTTTGAAAAGAAAAGTAACCATGAAAACAACTCTCATTTCCAAGCCTATTTCTATCTAAATATCAAAATTTTCCTATTTTTCTTTAACCACAAGTCTTTCATAATTTTCTGCAATATACTAGGTTTTCTCCAGATTGCAGAATAATTTTACCCACAGGAAAAACATGGTTCATATGCTTTCTCAAAGGAAAAGTTCAAGGGCCATTGTCCCTAAAAGTATGTGGACTATCCTATTGTTCTGTCATAAGATCTCACTTTCCTAATTCAGTCAATCAATCATTTACCTTTGTGTAAATGCCACTTTCTCTTCAAGTAATCATAAAATACTCCAAAGGTCTGGAATTTTGTAATAAACTATAGTTCCCTCTAGTCCTGCAAACTCCATTTTTATTATTGTTAATTTTGATACTTCAGACATTTTCATTCAAGATATTAATAGAGGAAGGAAGAAAAACTATAATGCATAAAGCTTTAATATCACTTGCCCTTTAATTATATAACCTTTACTAGAAATTATATCACAGCTCCTCTAGATTGAGTAAAATTCTAATTTTGTTGGTATATATTGTATTTGTTACAAAACTCTTACCAAAAAATAATCATTAAAAATAAATAAATAAGTCAGAGATACTTTGTCATGTGCATAGCATATACTTTTAGTTTACATGAATTTCTAACATATTTTTTGTACACTAGGATTGCATCACAGACAAACTGACATGTCACGTCCTTTACACTGTTTATCACTGATTTTATCTTGTCATTCATACATTTCCCCTTTAAAATCAGTAAAAATGTAACTGTTAAACACTTAATCAGGGTTTCAGGTTTGACTCTATGAGAGTATGACAACACAAGCAAAATGCTGTACGCAGCGATCAAATCTACCTACTTTGATCTATTACCTGGTTTTTATTTCTTGTTCTGATGTACAGTTGTTGGGTTTTTTGTTAAATTTCATCATTACTATATTTAAAAAACTAAACAGTGAAACCATTTAGAAGAATCAGAAGGAATATGTCAAGAGGGTAAAGAGGTACAGTAAAGGCTTAGAAATTGCATGAATGTTACTTTACCTTTGATCATAGGAATAATGGCAAACTAGACAAATAATAACATATCTGCATTCAGTTGTTCCTCCTCCTCTCCCAATTGAGGTAGATCTACTAAAGTCTTTAAGTCTCCATTAACTAATTGGGGTTAAAGAGATTCATTTTCAGTAAGTTCGGAAATAGAGGTTTATTTTTTGACTCAGTAGAAGTTACTTGATGGCAAGAAAGTGAGTTCTAGTAATGAAAGCTGGCAGGCCAGGATTTGTGCTCCACTCTGTTGGCTTATGAAATTACAGCACATCATTGAAACAAAATCAATAATCCAACTTTTATGTCCTTTGCTAGGTACAGTGAAAATTTTATTATTCTGTGATCATTTTATTCTTCCTGGATTAGGTCATGTGCTGTAGCAGTAAGAAGCAGTTCAAGTAGAGAGAATATGCAAGATCAAAACTTGTGTTTTTACTTACATACCATAATGATCACATAATCTTCAAGAAAGACGTTATAAAAGTCAGATTCTTATTTCCTTAAATCACCCCTTTAATACCCTAAATGATATTTAAAGTTTAAATTTACCTAAAGAAAGGAATTTTGCTCCCTCGGTGTCAAATGAAGTTTATAAACTGTCATATTAATCAATTGAGGCAAACAGAACAGCAAGAGATTGTTTCAACATCGAATTTGCTCTACGTGAACAAAAAGAGAAAATCTTACCATAGTGGTGTTTTTCTGATTTAACTTTTTATGTATCATTATGGAAAAAGAGTATTTTTTATAGAAAAAATGATTGTTCTTAGGGAAGGTGTCTACACAGACATAAAAGCCAGGTAATAAATTTACTTTAAAGCATCAGTTCCTAAAGTATGTTTGCATAAAAAAGTATGGACCAAGCCAAAATCCAGGCTTAAACATTTTCTCCTTGTTATCACCTCGTTAAGCTCCCCATGTCTGAGCCATGCCTCCTAGAGTCACAGGTATGGTGCCACTAATTAAGAATAAGGGGCTCATTACCAATTCTCATTAACATCAATTGGAGTTTTAAAGCCAAATCCCTGGACTGAAAATTTACCCCCTTAATGTTCAACACAGGTGAACGAATAAAATCGTTTAAATGCCTATATCATGGGGTAGTGCAAATGTGCTCTCCAAGGATGAACAAATTGCCTACTGCAGTCTGGCACTAATCCCATTGCTCAGTAAAAGGCAGTCAGAGCTTTGAAGAAAAACACTATTCAAAAGGGAGACCACTGACAGGAAATTGGGTGAGATATGGTTATTGAGATGGAGATATACAAATTATCATCTGAATATGTGCCATGTTAATTTATTAACAAAATTAATAAAAGACTATACTTGACAATTAAGTTCTCAAAAAATATTATCTAAATTAATGAAGAAATAAATGTTCACCAGTATGTTTTAGCCTAATAAAATACACCTCTCTTGCTCCTTTAGAATTTGCTTAAAAACTTCCTGGATCAGACTCCATAAGCCTTCATCTATAATTGTCATTTCCTGTATATAATATTATAAACTATTTTACTGTACAAATCTCTTGAGTTAAGACATTTCAAAATGTTTAATTTCATGAAAAATTAAAATGTGTTGATTTGGTTGATCTGAGAGAGCTGTTCTGCAGTTCATTGAAGTGATAAGCCATATGGAAATAAGTCTTGACAAATAAACTCTGCCTCAGAAAAAGCTTTTTCTCCCCTTTGTAAACCCAAAGACTCATTTTTAAACTAAATTTCTACTTTACCTCAAAATATCCCTTCCTCACCCTAACATAAACAATGACCCAGAATAAGGATCAGAGAATTTTTTTCTGGTTTTCTAGAATGATCAGTTATATGATAGATTCTTTTATAAATTGTCAGTATTTTTCCTTAGGGGGCATGTTTTTCATTTTCCAAATACATTACAACATACACCATCATCAGTTTTCCTTCGGAAGTACGATGACTTTGGTCTAAATTTCTCAAGAGTCAGATTTCCTCAGGCTGTTACTAACTATAATTGGCAGTTACAGAAGCATGGTAACTAGGAGGAGCCTTCAAAACTATCTGATTCAACCCTCACATTTTACAGATACGGAAGTTGAAGTCCAAGAACTTTAACTGATTTTCCCAAACTCACAGGCAAGGATAGGATCCTATCTTGAATTTTAGTCTTCTGATCCCATTTTAGCCCTAGTGCTGATAATTGAGTCAACCAAAACATTGTCCATCGCATGCTAACTTCTTTCACCATTCCAAAGTAGTTTTTTTAAATTGTAATTAATCAGAGTAAAAGAAAGCCTTGAAGAAATATTCTTCTGGGTATATGAGAAGATGAGATCTTTTACTTAAAATAGGCTCGCCTAAATCTTATAACCTTACAAATGTTAACTTTTCATCTTTTCACCTGCTTAAAAATCGAAAGACAGTGGTAATGGATGCATAAATGCATCATGGGATGAATAAATTGTGTGAGTTAGAGAAGAGAAAATGAATGTGTTCTTGAAAGAGCGAGCACATCAATCAGTGGTTGCATGGTGTTTGCACCAGTGTGTCCAGGGGACACCTCACCAATCAATCTCTCAGGAAGCTCCCTCCAGCTTTCAGAAGAAAAAGATTTCACACTAAAGTGCTACAGAAAAGCTTAGCATTTAAGGAGGTCATTTCAGTGATTCTTCCAACTCCTGAGGGTAGGAAAAAGTGGGAAAGGGGCAAAATTCCATAGAAAGCTTACAGTTGGGATTTTGTTTTAAGTGCTGACTGCTTTATGAATCCTTATTTTATGATGACTCAAAAGCATTAATTAAACATCATTTGGTTTATCCCACTCTTATCTAAGCATAAAAATATTGACATGTGTATATAGTTTCTGCCTTCAAGAAGCTTAAAAGCTAAAAAGTGTTTACTCTCAAAGCTTTTATCGCTGTACTGAATTATAATGCACCACTGCTGTTTTTCTTGAGCATTAAACATACAAACATTCACTGGAAATATTTCAGTTTTATGAATCATTCATCCAAAATTTATTAGTCATATGCAAGATCCTACTTTAGCTGCTGCCTTGAATATACATTGGTAAAGAAAAGGAAAGTAGTTTGTAAATAATTATGAAGCAAATAGTAAGGGAATATGTGACAGAATGATATAGTTAACATCATCTTTCCTGAATTTTCAAGGCGATAAAGAGAACCACAGAGATATGAAAAAGTTTGTCCAAGATAACCTCATTACCAATTAGAGATCTGGGAATTCACTCCCCACGTGGTTCAGTTCTCAGTAGTATTTGTTCCTAAAGGTGGAATAGCATTTGCATAGCTAATTAAGAAAAGAAGCATATTGAAATGTCTTAATAAAATGTTGCCCAGTAGTGAGGAAAGTCAGCTACTTCCAATAAAGTGATTTTATTAGCAGGAAGTAATTCTTGCTACTTGGTTCTGACAGCATGACTTCACTTACTGCTTATAGTCACTTTTCTATACTGGCTTTTCAAGTGAAAAAACAATACTCAGAGAAATGTTAGGTAAGTTATACCATAGAAATGAGGAAAACCCAAGCATCTAACCAGTGGCTTAGTGCATTCATTTTAACCCAAGAAAACCAGAATGAATCCTAATATATAATATGGAAATTCAAGCATGTAAGAGAGAGAACAGTGTTTAGTATGGAAGTTAAATGCATCATCTTGGGGATCAGACAAAAGGGTTTTAATTTTCTTTGCAATTTGTTAGCTGCATAACTATAGATTCTTTTTTCTCATTTGTATTAATGTCACACAAAAAAAGATGGTAGTGGTTACTGCTTTCCTTCATTTTTCCTCCTTTATCACTCCTAAAATAATACTTTCTTTAAAACCCTGAGTTCTTCTTACCCTGAGTTCTTCTTACACTTTGTCTTAAGATTTGCTGTAAACTCATCTGTTGCCCCCTTGCTTGTGAAATATTTGGGAACAAGAATCTCTTTAATTCTGTTAGTTCCGAAACAGTACCAGAAACAAAAAAAATGTCTATCATTTTAAATTTTATGGATGATGACAAAGAAGTCAACTACGTGGAAGGCCATGTGAACAACCCATAACTCCTTACAAGAATATCAGTTTGATTAGCATCATTATGGATTCAAAGTAGCATTCAACCTGTAAGTAATTTTCTAACAGCATGACTTTCTACCACTAATCACCATAACAACAGCTATCATTTATTGAGAGTCAATTATAAATCTGGTGTTTTCCATATATGAAGAAATATAATTCTCACAATCACCCCCACAAGAGATATTTTAATCCCATTTTAAGTATATCATCAAAGTAAGAATTAGAAGACTGTTACTTAATTAGGTGTTCTAAGTTCATGCAACTTGAAAGTAAAAAGAAAGGCAACAAAACAGTACAACTGGATTTTAACTCAGGTCTAATTCTAAAGGCCCATGCTTTTTTTTATTATCTGTATTATGTTTGCAACATTATAAGAATTAAATTGAAAACTTTCCTGATTGTATTTTACGGGAAGTATGGTAACCACCAGTAAAATTCAGATGTGAGTAAAACATTTAATGCTTCCAAGTAGCAGTCCACTTAAATCTTAAGCTTCCTTAACTACTACAGTTCTCATGTTCAAGGCCCTCAATAACTCACCAGATGATATAATTTGGGTGAGTCACTTATCATCTACTTTTAAATTTTGTCCATCAAGAACAACAAATAATGTTTATTAATAGACTATATTAAGGGTGTCATGAAAAGCAAGATGAAAGAGTAACAGGTCTTGAGGATAGCAAGTAACTAGCTGATTAATTATAACCACAGATTAATTCTTTAATTAAAACAACTATTCCTACTACTAATTATCTAAACTCTTCAAATTACACTGGTAAAGAGGTAGTGATAGTATACAGAAAGAATATCAAAATCCTAGGTAGGTTACCATTATAATACAAGGAGTAGATATTTGTGTATGTTATATACAGAGATAAATAATCAACAACACTAAAGGTTTTCTAATATCTGATTACAATAAGGCAAATTCCTTTAACAGGTTCCATGGTCCAAATTATTACTTTTTTTAACTAGCCAAAATGACTCCTATTTCAGAAATTTCACCAAAATCCAATTCGAAACATCTTACTTTTTGACCATCTATATTGCAAATTATTTTCTATGAATATAGGGTAATGCTGACTTACAATATCAGGTATGTGGTGTCTTATTTTATACATATTATGACACTAAGAATATAAAACTGAGTCATAAATCTTAGTGAGTCTATATAAGCAGAAGAGAAAGCATTTAGCTTTTTAACATCATCTAATCACACTTTAAAATAAGCGATTGTGGTGGTGTTTTTTCAGTATACTATTAGTCACAGGGCTTTTTTGCTATTATTGTTTCTTTTTTAACAAAGAAAATATTCATGCCACAGATTAAACTTTTAAGTCACAATCAGTAGTTTCTAAATTAAATATCCTACAAAAGTGTATATTTCCTTACACCCCAGCCAGCAAATCTCCCACAGCGGATATAGCACAATGTGAGAAGCAGCAGTGTTATAAGTGGAGACCTTGGTACACAGGAATTTAAGCATTTGAGAAATAATTCTCCTTTTTAAAAAGCAAAAATCTGGACTACTACAAGTTATTATGAATTTCAAGTTATATTGCAGTGTATATTCTGGGGAGCATACATTCAAAATTAATTTTTGTTGGGAAGAGTCTGAAACTGCTGTACATTCAAGCCCTACTTACTCTCTCAAGACAATGCAAATTAGACAAAATAGGTATATCTCATAGTTCTAATATTTTTATTAGACCCTTTCTACCAGTGATTGATAACTGCACACACATTGAGGGGGCTCTAGAACCTGAGATGAAGATTTGTATGCAAATGGTTTATGAGAGAAGTACAGAACAGGAAACAGAAGGAGGTCTACTCTGATCCCATTGGGACCTATAATCATTAAACTTATCACCTATGAATGTTTCTTAGCCCCTTTTTCTCTTCATTTCTTAGTTTTCCTGGATAAATGTCAAGGTCCATCATTATAATCACTGCATGAATTTACCCTCATCATCCTTGTCCCTTTCTTCCTCCCTCTATTATTTACCTAAAAAAAAATTCCAACCCTGGTTAAATACAGTTCACTGTTCACTCTCCACCTACCCCTGGAAACCTAAACATAGCTAAAAAAAATCCACAGTCATTCCTACAGGTCTTTTAAATTGGTGAGCCTGTCTTCTCGGTGAGCCTTTCTTCTCACTGAGCACTTTGTGCTAACCCAGAATCTTACTATATTTTCTGACACTCCTTGATGACTGGTTCACAGTTTCTCTTTTAATATCAGACCTCCAACAATTTCTCCCTTGTCTTGAATTTCTGATGGTGATCTTAATTCACAAAGATAATGGAAGCAGTCAGAGGAAATATCTACACCCTTCCCCCTCCATACTTAATATTCTCTCTACATATGCCCTCCTCCTGTTACTGCAGATGAACTGTCAGTGCATGTATCTAAGTCCAATTTTGAAGCAAGAAAACTTGAAGTCATAAATAGGAATACAGACTATGGAATACATTGATCCTTATATATAGATAGAGTCTTGGTACAGAGAACCAGATATGTTCAGGTCATGTATGTTGATATCACAGTGAACATAATTTAATGATTTATATCATCATGGAAATGGACAGGACCTCATAAGTCACTTGGCTACATAGCCCACTTATTGCACAAGTCAAGGCATAAGTAAAAGAACTTTCCCAAGGTTATATATATATATTTTTTTTTTAAATGAGAAATTTGAGGAAAGATAGTAAGTAACATAAAGGTAGTTTTAAAATTTCTATAGAACTTACCAAAAATTAACAAAAGAAACAAAATCTTATAATAGGGATAGCTCAAATTGCATTATCTAAATACTGTAGAAGAGAGGAAGTTGCACCCCAGTTTCTAGCCACTGAGGACAAACAGTGGCCACCCAGTCACCAGGCGCCTGACAGTCTAGACTGGCTGAAAGCTACTGATTATATAAAAGGGACCTCTTTCTGAGAATGGAACCCTATGTGCATTTTACAATTATGTGTGTTATCCATGTTAGGAATTCACAAATAACTGAATTCCTTTTGTAATTCCTGTTCTAATTCACACCTTCCCCTCTCCCTCACCAATAAAAGTGTATCCCAAAAGTATTTCAGGGCTCAGATTCTATATCTTGCCCGTGCGTAATAAAGCTGTCTTCACTACTTCTAAAAGAGCACCATTTGGATTTGTTGGTTAAGAGAGAGAGCTATTAGAATACAAAACAATTTAAATCAAGCTGAAATAAAATGGAAGCAATCTACACAGAACTTCTCTTTGAAAGAGTAGGATAAGGGAATAATATGTAAATAAAGTTATTTTTTAAAAAAACTCACTAACAGACTCTCAATTTTATCTTAAATTTGGAGGACAAAAATTAGGGGTTAAAGAAATTACGTTGACCATTCCATTAGGAGCACCCGTCCTTTATTGTTTCAGTATAATGACCTAGAGACCTTACTAAAAGAAAATACTGAATTTGGTCCTTTATTTGTCCAGAAAGAGAGGGAGAAGGGAGAAAATGGAGAATAGGCTCTATGGAGCAACTGGCTTGATTTTGAAAAGAAAGCAGCAACCAACAGTCAGAAAAGTACAGGAAAATATGTGCTCAAAGCATATAGACCACACAGGAAAATATCTGGGGTATGCTATGTAGGAAAACAAAGTGAAGACAGAGTACTTACTCACCTCTGAACTCTACTTATGTGAGAGTATTAAGGAGGAGTCATCAAAAACAATGCCCTCATTTTTTTCCCCCTCCCCTCTAACATCTAACACAAAATAAATAATGCCAAATAATGGCCTATGGTCACAGGGTATGTTCTGCCAGAGAAATTACTGAGTTCTCAGGGATTAATAAAGGAGAATATATCCAAACTATTCTAGATTAATTTTAAAAAGAGATAAAAAAAAATCCTTTAAATGTGTGACTGAGCTCATAAGAAAGTAAAAGGAAACTTCTAGGTGAATAAATGAAAAGAAATTAGTAACTTGAAGCTGAAACAATGGGAATTATTTGCTAATCACAGTGACCAAAATGCATATGTGCAAATGGCCAAATAGGACAGAAAAGAGTCCCTTGGAACTACATAGAGAGTAGGATCCAGGACTTTCTAAAACTCAGAACTCTTGAAAGACTATAATCTTCATGAAAGAATGGACTAAGAAAATATGTCCACCAGCAAAAGGAGATAACAAAAAATCTGTTTGTGTAAGCTTTGGCCCCGATTAAAAAACAAAACACATTTCCTGAAGAGTTAAACTCATAGGTTTTCCCTCAGGCAAATTTGGAGTTGAATTTGCATGATCAATATGGCCCTGGAAAATCATATAGAGGGAATAGTTTAAAGTCAATACTCAGCGAATGAGGGGGTTCTGAATTTAGGAAAGTCTTAAGAAGAAATTTACATTTAAACTATGGTGTTTTAAACTCAAAAACAAAGAAAACTAGAAGACCTTAAGAAAATATTCTTCTGGTGGTATTCTATGTTGATCAACCTTTTCAAAGAACAGGTTAGCAATATTTATCCATGAGAAAATGTCCATATTCTTTTACCCTGTGATCCTACTCCTAGGAGTTTATCCTAAGGTGACAATATGACAGGAAGGATGTTTATCTATGTATAATTTATAAGAATTTAGATACAATTAATATCCAGCAGTAGGAAAGTTAATAAATCAGGAGTAAAGGACTTTAGAATTATGACATTAAAGTAGCTGGTAGATATACATATATATCCACCCTTGTTGATAAGGAGAGATTTAAATTCTTATCAGTGTGTAAAGTAAATAGTAAAGAGTATATTTAATATGGCCCCATTCATGTAAAGTTCTTAATAATTTATGTTTATGTTTAAACTATCAAAGCCCATTGTGGATGCATACAAATTAAAAAAAGGACTAAAAGAAAATTGAAATAGTCCAAAAAATTGAAAGTGTTTATCACTGAATATGGGAATTTCAGGGAATTTTGGCTTTCCTTGCTATACATTACTATAGTGTTTGCTGCTTCTTTTTTTTTCTTTAGAAGCATGTTAAATACACATACACATATGCACAGAGAATATCCCACATTCTTGATTCACAGAATAGTTTTCTTTATGCTAAACATGAGACCATTTTGAGGACATATTATTTTGGCTGATACAGCAATTTCTATACAATGATAATAGTGCTACACTTTACTTTTTTATGTATATTGGAAGCTTCTTTCATTACCATTCCTAACTATCAGGTAATTTGTGAATCAGGTCATTCTGGTTATCTTATGTATATGAAAACTGAGAAAAACTATTCAGAAGTATAAGAGAAAGAGAAATATACCAAGATACCACAGATTTTTAGATAAAACATAAAACAACTTTTAGCAAATTATACTAGCATATCTAACACAGAATTCATAAAGCCAAACAGAAACATTTAGAACAATTCCTGATGGGCTTTTAAAATCTTTTTTAATAAAAATTTTTAAGATCCAAAGAGCTAAGTAAAATCACAAATAAAGATGATAGAATTTTTTTCTAAGACATTAGATAAAATGCATAATTTAACTATAGTTTTCTTCCTTAACTTTTCTCAAGTATTTAAATTTAATGAAATTTGAACAGTTAAATTATGCTTTCTGCTGTTTCACATTCTTATTTAAACAAATAAACATTGTGATAACATCCTGATGGTAATAAGCTCACTCATTTCTAGATCTTGGTTTTTAAATACCATTCTCTATTAAAAAGAACCAATAATCCTTAAAAAAAAAAAGAATGATTCTAGAGCTGGGGTATGGAGGCTACAGGATGAGTATGGAGCATCTTACAGAGTCAGAAAGAAAAAAGATTCTTAAAAAGTAAAAAAAAAAAAAGAAAGAAAGAAAGAAAAGAAAGGAACGAGGACATACCAAGTAGAAGGGGAGTCATCCTTAAGAAGATGCTAGTGGCCAAAGCTGGAAAATCCAAAGTATAAAATAAATATACATGAATCCATACTGATATGAATAATCCTTACCCATTAGTGTGCACTTGCCTTAATAAATCCTTTACAAAGAATAGAATATAAAATGGGAGGAACAGTACATTTACAGTGAAGAAATTTGGCAAATATTACCTTAATTAAGTGAAAAAAGAATTATCACCACTATCATTATGCTCATGGCATTTACCCCATCATATGATGATGGAATGAGACACTTCATCCCATGGTAGTCTTCCAAAAACTCATAACTTCTGTCTAATACTGAATAAACATCAGAAAAACCCAAATTAAGAAGCATTATGCCGACTACCTGATCACTGTTCCTCAAAATAGTCAGGGTTATGAGAAACAAGGAAAGACTGAGAAATTGTCATAGACTAGAGGACATGAAGGAGATACAAAGACTCAATGCAATGTGGTATATTGGATTGCATCCTAGAACAAAAGTGGGACATTAGTACAAAAACTGACAAAATCTGAATAAAGTCTGGTGCTTAGTTATTAGCAATGTATCCATGTGAGTATCTTAATTTTGACAAACATAATATAGAAATCTAAGATGTTAACATCTTAACACTGTGTGAGGTATATACAGGAAATCTTATATTATCTTTGTACTGTTCTGTAAATCTAAAATTATTCCAAAATGAAATTTCAAAACAAATTCCATCCACTAAACAACTATTACAATGACTAAATCCAAGACACTAGCAATACCAAATACCAGCAAAGATGTAGACCAATAGGAATTGTAATTTACTGGTGGGAATGCAAAATGGTAGTCATTTGGAAAACCGTTTGGCAATTTCTTAAAAACTTAAACATACTCTTACTATATGATCCAGATACCATGCTCCTTGGTATTTACCCAAATAAGTTGATAATTTACATCCACACAAAAACCTGCATAAATGCTAAAAATTGAAAGCAACTACAATTACCTTCAATAAGTAAATGAATAAAATGTGATACATCCAGACAATGGAATCAACATGAAAAAAGAAAAAGAGCTATCAAGGCAGAAACAAAAGAGATATTTCTAAGTGAAAGAAGCCCATCAGAAAAAGACATATACTATATGATTAAAACTATATGACATTCTTAAAAAGACAATAAAAATATTACTGGTTTCCAGGAACTTCTGGGGAGGAAAGAGAAAAGGACAAATGGATGGGGCATAGGGGGTCTTTGTTTACTTATTCTTTGTTTTGGGTTTTTTTTTTAAAGTGGTGAAACTATTTTGAAAGATACTCTCATGGTAAATTTCACTATATATTGTCAAAACCCATAGAATGTACCAAAGAATGAACTCTAAACCACAGGGCATCGTTAATAATTATGTATGACTATTGGCTCATCAATTGTACACAAGTGTATCCAGAAAAGAGACCCAAATTGAAAAACACTAAAAATATTATTAGGGTTTCCTAGGGGAGAGAGCTTGAGGAAGCATGATGGGACTCTGCATTTTCAACTTAATTTTTCTACAAACTTAAAATCGTTCTGCAAAAATAAAGTCTATTTTTTTAAAAGTAAAAGTAGTCAAAATCTAAAAGAAATAGTTGGTAGTAGATGGAAAGATATATGATACAACAAATAAAGTAAAATGTTAACAGTGGAGATGTTTATGAATGTTCACTATATAGCTCTACTTTAGCTGTTTGACATTTTTCAAATAAACATGGGAGAAAAGTCACTGCGGGAAATATTAAGAGAAAGCTTAGCAGAGTTAAGGTCAAAATGAACCTGTGGCATTTAATTCTAACCCGGTTATGGATTTCTCATACGATTTTGTAAAAAAAAAAAAGAAAAAAAAAAAAAAGCACCAACTTATTTAACAACCTGAATTATGCCCCAAGTTTTGAAAGCCAATCAGTTCTATCTTCAAAACCCAGAGTCTAGATTAAATTGCCTTTTTGTTTAAGAAATGCAACTATATATTAACTATGTTATTTTATCAACAGAATAATGTGAGCAGTGTTTTGCATTTTTAAAAATCAAAACTGATGACATGGTAGCAGAATCTACAAGCTCCTGCCCTGGACTTTGTCAGGGTTCTTGTTATGATTGAGCACTATTTTATTTACCATCCCAAAACATATTTTTTTTTATTACTTGCTACAATAACTCCAGTTTTGAATGGTGCATATTTCTCATTATGAATCTAAATACACAGAATGTTTGCTCTGTTTTCAGTCACTACACTTTGTAAAAATCCTGTATTAAAAATAGTATGACATATTTGCATATTTATCTGTATTAAAAGCCTCATGAAACAGTTATTGCAGATACACAGCTGTTGCTTTTTAAGTATTTTTGCAAGGAACAGTATTTCCTCTCCCATATAAATTACATACATTTTCAAATGTATCATGTGAGCCAAAAGAGTTGCAAACCTTTAAATATGAAAACTTTCTCTTAGAGGAGATGTTTAAGGAGAGGAATTGTAATTTTCAGTTGTGTCCAAGAGATACATTTTTAAACCTAAAATGATAAACATGTTTCTTTGACAAGTCAGATATTATATATTGTTGGAAGAAAGTAATTCTTGATGCTCTTACAAATTATGACCTCATTTCAGTACCGAGACTGTTTATCTAATCTACAGAGTACATAAAAAGATGTGCTTTATATCAATCAACTTAAAGAAAAGATTTCACTTTGTGATTTAAAAGCAAGAGTTTCTTTTGCAGGGTAAAGAATTTTTTTCTTTTAAGAGCATTTCCATATCTTCATGAAACCTAACAGCATTTTTCTATTTAATTAAAAAGGAAATCATACTATGCTGCTCCTGGAATGCCAGCTACTATTATCCTAGTACTTCCAGGAAAGAAACCCAAACTGAAAAACAATTTACAGAATATCACTATTTTCTCTATAACTTTAAGATGGATTCTTTCGGTTTTAAGAAAACATGTATTTTGTTTCAACTCTCTGTTCAGCTGATTAACATATAATTCAAATGCACAGCAGAAGTTCTCATTTTAGTATCTGAACTAGTTTGTTTTAATTTGTTTTTAAAAAGGCTTTTAGTTGAATCAAAGATTTTCACATTTCATAGTTCGATTCCACCTTGTTAGCTAAAAAGATTATCATATTAAATGAAAAGTTTGCCACTTTGCAGCTCTCATTCTGTTAGAAAAAGATGATTTCTGTCTAAATCAGCAAGAGATCTTCATTGCCTTAAGTATTGATTGATTAGATTCTCATTAAGGTCAAAAGTACACTTGGCTGACCAAAGGTGGCCAATTAGCACATTGTCAGACAAGCTTATTTACATTGACTGAACATAATGGTAAGAGTTATTTGACTGTCAAGTCACAAGGTCACTGAATCTTTTGTGCACTTTGCCCTTCAAAAGGGCAACGTCATTCAGACTGGAGAAAGCATTCATAACAAAGATTTAGTTTACTACTTATTGACTTGAATCACTCTTAGAAACAGGTGTTTCATTCTTTTTGGACAAATGATACATCGTTTCTTTGTGAAATACTTGAGGTCCAGTTAAAATCATGTGGTTGATTATGTCTGAGGATTTTTGTTCAGCAAACCACTTGCAACTGAAAATCTAAATAGCTTTTTAAAGAACAAACCAACCCAATACTATACCCCTTTTTTAATATAGACTTTTCTCCTGCTCAGTGACTTTGCTATAATTGCAGGGAGATGAAATAAATTGGGCACACAGGTGCTGAAATGCCTCTGAGGCGTTTCAAAGTTGAGGATTAGCAACCACATTTGAGTCTCACCTTAATGAGGACATTGGTGTGCTTTTTAAACACACTACTGCTAAAATAGGATGTTGGATATTTGCTAAAGAACAAAAAGAAATGAAAATTCAGTTATTCATGAACCTGTAATCTAAAATTTCTGCCTATATTTCCAGTGATTTTTATTATCTTAAATCATTACCCCTAAATCATATGATGGTGATATAACTAGTTGTGATTTTCAGCATTGTAGTTTTATCTATATACCCCCTGTACTTACATGTGATACCCTTGTTCCTTTTATTGTTTTATTATTGATTCAAATATCACTGATGAGTATACAAGTTAGCTATTAAGGAGAAAATACTTTTGTTTAGCATATCACTTTTTACAAATTGTGACTCTAAATAAAACCAGGAACCCATGAGTCAACCTAGATTCATTCTTTTACACTCTGCCCTCTTCAAATGCATACCATTAATCATCACAACCAATTTACTTACTACCTATCAACAACAGATATAAGAATCCCCACTTCAGCCCACTGCACTGCCTTAGTTCAGCAATTTGTTCGGGATTAAACTGTAGGATTTATTTTATTTCCTTTTACTGGTCTTCCAAATGATTGAATGGTCTACTCTTGGTATAACTGTCTTCCACTAGACAGTGACTCCTTCAGAGCACAGTGGTATGTTTTCATATTGTGGTTCCAGCAAGCAGTTAGTGCTTGGCATATAGAGAGGCATTCAGTAAAGATTTACTGAATAAATAAATGACCACAATTAGTTTTATGCTACAAATAAATATAAATCTTGATAGTCATTTGTTATGATTTAAGAGCTCATTAAATCAAATTTTCACTAGTGTTAATTAATACTTTCTCACACTATACAAGGAACAATAACTTGTAATTCATCCATGTGACTAAACCAATAACAATGATATGAAGACAGAATGAAAGTCTAAAACGAAAAAATTACTACCATAATTCTTGAGTATTAAACTAAAACTATATGTGAAAAACAAATACATATATTATAAAAACATTTACTTTGCTTGTGGGATGATATGATTTTTCTGGTGATGCAACATTAGGTTAACATTAACTATTTACATATTATTCATTGAATACGGAGCATCCCATGTATAGTACCTTCCTTTCAAGAACCATATGTAATATAGATATCATAAGTGTCATTTTGCAGAGAGTTAAATGGGATTTACAAGGGAACCTACCCAAAGACATATAACCTAGGTCTTTCTAGCTCCAAAGCCTAACATCTATCCGCCACACTAATCGAATTCTAAATTTGCATCCTTCCTTAGAACTTTGGACAATCTAATAATGTTCTGAAATCACTAAATGTTATATAGAAATATTTCATATCTAATGATGAGATGGGGGAGGGGAGCTATCAGTAAAACCAGGAATGAGAAAAACAGTAGTAGAAGCTAATGGTAACATTATTAGTAGTTAGGAACGCAAGGGATTTGACATCATACAAGCCTACACTTGTGTCCCATGTCTACTATGTACTGTGTAACCTTGAGTGAGTTACCTGATCTCTAAGTTTCAGAGTACTCATTTTCAAAATAGAATAAAAGTACCTACATTAGATTTATGAAAATTAAATGAGAAAATATATGTAATGCTACCATAATAGTAACTGACACATAATGATGCTTCAGTAAATGGTGGTTAAGGTTGTTGTTAATAAGAGTTTTCTATCAAAATTAGTAACTTGGGTTAAATTTACTTCCTTGTCCTTGGTTGAAACTGTGTGTTATAGTACAGTATTATAATCTTAATGGTCATAATATCACACTGACATCTAGATGGTCATCTGAATATGGGGTGGGTTACAGATAAGGTATCTAAAATATTAAAGTTTTTCAGGGGCTTTCTTGATATTCATGATCTCTAATAAGCCAGCAAGTGGCACAGAAAGTACCCTGCACAGGGCTAGTTCTAGTCTCTCAAGGTGTTTCTCATATATGCCATGGAAGATATTCACCTATTTGGTGAATTGCCACATAAAATGGTGTTATTTAATTCACAGACTAAATTCACAGAGCTTGTCTGCTTCAGCACCAACATTTCTGAGACTTTTTAAGTTATATTTTATCAGAATTACAAGGAGCTTAATTCAAAACCAAAGATACTGCTTCAGACAGAATTTTCTGATATGCATCAACCAATTGTCTCTTCTGCTTCATTAATACCTCCATGGATGAGAATGCTGAGGTTAAAAGGATGGGATCTTCTCATCTTCTCCCATCCAATCTTAGGTTCATTCTACTAATTGGAAGAAAATGTTTCTTTCATTTAATAAGTTTTTAAAGAATGAGTCAACTTTTATAGTTTTATTTCTTTTACTTCCATACAAGGCAAACAGATAAGGCAGACATTTTAATACTGTCCCCACACTTTATTGAAATGTTATTGGAATTGTACAATCAGGTAGAGAAAGAAGGAAAAAGGGGACATGACCACATTGAAAGTGTGTTGTCTTGTGCATTATTTACTAGTAAATAATTTACAGAGTGTTATGTGTTCATAGCTTAGACCCTAAGTAAGTGTTGGGGATAATGCTCCTGATTCCACAGAACTCATTTTCACTTAAATGCAATTAGAAATGCAACACCGATTTACACTTTAAGACAAAATTTAGAAATGCTAAATAAAAGCTAGCCTCTAAAATCAGGATAAAGTCCTATTCAGATAGCCTTGGAATGATCACAGTTTGCACTTACTCTTTGCTATGTAATCTTAAAGGAATTAAGTATTGATATTTTACTGCTTTAAGCAAGCGTAAGTCAAAATTCACTG
This sequence comes from Solenodon paradoxus, assembly GCA_004363575.1. Lineage (NCBI taxonomy): Eukaryota > Metazoa > Chordata > Mammalia > Eulipotyphla > Solenodontidae > Solenodon > Solenodon paradoxus. The sequence continues at coordinate 428,072 of RJWH01000283.1, read as the reverse complement.
TATCCAACTATTAGTTCCATTAACCTTTTATTTATCAACGACCACTTTTTATTCTATAATATCATCTATGGTTACCATTCTAGTTGTTAACTCTTCCTTGTGCTCTGTGCATATGGTACTATGGGCTGCCTTTTTTTTTTTTTTTTTTTTTTTTTTTTTGTTTT